>JBBPCV010784373.1:0-15408 GCA_037974505.1 Plocamopherus tilesii
AGAGAGAGAGAGAGAGAGAGAGAGAGAGAGAGAGAGAGAGAGAGAGAGAGAGAGAGAGAGAGAGAGAGAGAGAGCGGGGCAGTGGGAGGTCGGGCGGTTCTTCCATCCCAGGTAAAAAGGTATCACGGGGATGTAGATTCTCAAAGATGTGTGGTACATCAAAGCCTTCTCTTAAATGGGATCAAAATTTTGATTGAGAGTACAGTGGCTTAATGGTAGGCATTGGACTTGAGACTGAAAGGTAGGTATAGTGGATCCTAATTCTGGTATGATCAAGGCTTTTTTTTTTCTCTGAGCAAGAAAATTTAATTACAATCTCTTCACTCAATAATCACTGCATTTTGCGTTTTATCAGTAAATGTGATTTAACTTTTTTATGTAAGCTGATTATTATTTTATTTCTATAATTCTTTTTCCCAAAATAAATAGCTCAACTGATGGGACAAACTCGTCTTATGGAGAACAACCCACTGACAATGGCCATCCTCAAGACCCGCAAGCTCACAATTTCCTTAACAGGAATTTAGAGACTCCACCCTCAGTTAAGGAAAACGGTGCAAAGTAAGCAGAGATACTCTTCATTATCTTTTTGTCTTTTTGCTAAATTAAGCCTCATAGCCTGTGAAAATTATAGAAACTAAGAAACTATCTAAAGTAGGCCCCTATTTTGATTAAATGATTGTAATATTCCCTCATCTCAATAACGTGCTCTGAGGATTGAATTTTTCATTTATAGCAGGCCTGTAAGTAATATTAAACTGCACATGTATTTCAATACACCATACACACTTCTTGAACAGATGTCTCTAGGTGCAGTAATAAGATACAGGCATTTTTGCAATAATATATTATATATATATACCGGTATATATTAATTTATCTGTCAATTCTTTTTCCTGAATTAAATAGCTCAACTAATGGGATAAACTATTCTAATGGAGAACAAGCCACTGACAATGCCCATCCTTCCACTCAAGACCTGCAAGCTCACAATGGCCTTACTGAGGAATTAGAAAACAGCCCGCCCACGTCTACAGGAAACGATACAATAATGTAAGCATATATGTTCTTAGTTTCCTTCTTATCTTTTCATTTTAGCTTACATGTTATTGCAAGTGAATTAGACTGACTGTATTCAGAGCGTATCTTTTATTTTTTAGAAAATAACAATAACAAAGATTAACATTATTCATGATGAGTTTTCTTAAAATGTAGCCTACTGGATGTATAATTATTATTGATGGATCTTCTTTTCATCAGAGAACCTGAAGCTGTACCGGTACGTCATGAAGAAGAAAAAAACGCATTGGCAACTTCAGCGGTTGAGAAGAACCCCAAGCTGACTTCCAAAAGGTCTCGAAATCCTGATGAATGGATTGTAAATAAAAGAAAAGCAGCATGTCAAGCAGGTGAAGCATATGTGAACCATCACAAGAAGCAGATTTTCGCCAAACCAGTGAAAGTACATGAACATAAGTGTAAATTTAATTGTTCAATGTTGATTAACAAAGATGAACAAATAAGTATAAACTGTTCATTTTATGAGCTATCCAACAATGAGAAGAAAATGTTCATTTTAAACACCACTAAAGTTTGTGAGTGTAAACGGTCAATACACAAAGGGACAGAATCTTCTTCAACGAAGTCTCAGTCTTTTTCATATTTTTTCAAATTACAAACTGAGGAGATTAGAGTTTGCAAATTTTTTTACTTGTCAACTCTGCACATAAGCCAGAAAATGATATACACAACTCACAAGAACAAAAACAAATTAACTTTGACTCCCAAAAAAGATGGTAGGGGGAAAGCCACCAAAGAGAAATTAACGGAAGAGAAATTATTTGTTAGAAGGCACATTGATTCATTTCCCCGTGTCGAAAGCCACTACTGTAGAGAAAAAACGAATAAAACATTCCTTGAGAGTGGATTGAATTTATCAAAAATGTATTCTCTCTACAAAGAAAAATGTTTAGAGGATAAAAGAAAGCCAGTCAAAGAAAGCATGTACAGACATGTCTTTAATACAGAATACAACATTAGTTTTGTAAAACCTAAAACAGATAGGTGTGATGTATGTGAGGAATTTAGAGTAAAAAAAAGCATTAAAACTTTTAGTGAGACGGACAGGCAGATTGAAGAGGAGCATTTAAAGAGAAAGAATGCAATGAGGAATGATAAGGCAATGGACAAGATCAGGTTTCAGTCTGAGCCTACAACTGCCTTGATCAGTTTTGATCTACAAAATGTGATCAATTGTCCAAAGGTCGAAATAAGTAGTTTTTTTTATAAGCGAAAGCTTACTGTCTACAATTTGACTGCCCATGTAACAGTCGGTGCTTTGGCACCCAAAGCATATTGTGTAATTTGGACAGAATGTCATGCTGGGCGTGGTGGAAATGAAATCGCCAGTGCATTCTTCAAAGTCTTAGAAAATGTGTTTCTGAATAATCCTTCTTTGAAGAAAATTGTCACTTGGAGCGACAGTTGCGTTCCGCAAAACAGGAATTCGTTTATTTCGGCCGCAATGATGTACTTCCTCCAAAGCAATCCAACTCTTGAATCAATTGAGATGAAATACAGTGTGCCAGGTCACTCTTGTATCCAAGAAGTTGACAACATCCACAGTCAGCTGGAGCGCTGTTTTCGAGTTGCAGAGTTTCACTCCCCATTGTCCTTGATTCGACTCATTCTCCGGGCAAATAGAAAGAAGCCTTTTCATGTTATCCAAATGCAGACTAGTGATGTGAAAGATTTTCAAAAATCTGGAAATCACCTAGCTTTCAATAAAATACCATTCTCAAAATTGGTAACCATCCAATTCAGAAGTCAAAGCACAATGGTTTCATATAAGAATGGCTATGGTGAAACTGTTGAGTATGTTGTGGTGGACTTAAGGAGGGCAAAAGCAGGGACAAGACAAGAACGAGTCAACCCTCCTCCCCCAGTGGCAATTCCACATCCAAAAACAGTGCAGCTAAAACCCCTGACCAATGAGAAGAAGAAAGATCTCACCAGTATGTTGAAATTCATGCCCTTAGATGACAAAGAGTACATGAAGTCATTGCTTAAATTATGAATCCCATGTAAATAATGTATCTTTTTCTTCCTTTTTTTCTCCAGAATACTAATTCGAATTCCATTATAATATTGCAGTTACAATAATATGTACTCAATCATAGTAATTACATTGTTTTTACTTTTAATACTTACTCATGAATTCTCACTGATTATAATAAGTAAGGTTTTTCCAAAGTCCATCCTTCAATTTTAAAATGTATGTATGCCATACTCACATTATCTTTGACGTCTTTTTTTATTATTTCTAGAATGTTAATTAATGTAATTAATAATTAATATGATCTTTTATGTTTCACTGGCTTCAGTGCTAAAAATGTACTTTCCTTGAGTTTTATGTGATAGGATCAATTGACTTAAAATTATGTGAACTTTTGCCTCTTTGTTTCAATTTAATAATTTTCAATCTGAATATCAGTCACCCTAATTTGTACTTAATGTCATTGAATAAATAATCGATTATTTCATTAATAAAACTCTAAATTATGCACTTGAAAATGTAAGATTGTTTGGTGTTTTTAACTTGAGTTTCAATTCGTGTCGTATAAGTCATCCGCTTACAAAAAAATAGACATGACATTCTTCTTTTGTGGCACCACAAATTCATTTGCAATATCACTGTTTCATATTGTAGCCAAGTAGATCTAGCCACATCCTTTCTTTTTAAATTTTAACTTGAAGACATGGTATAGAATGAGTGATCTTATGATGACTAAACAATCAAAACCCATAATGGTACTCTGATTGTTCAATTACGATGGATCCGAACTGTTGAATTAAAGCACGGTATAGCAAAAAATCACAGTTTGATCACAAGATAACTTTTGATCCTTTTAATTTGCTTTATATGATATCTTCTTACATGTATGCTTCGTGTAAGCATTGATTTTTGTACAAATGTTTCATAGAACCTTTTTAATCCAAAGCTTTTCACAATTTTGAGATTAAAAAGGTTCTATTTGAAAATCAAAAGTTGTATTTTAGTTTAACGATGTGATCATTTAAGTTTTAAAACAATGCATACACTTCATTTCACACAATCAACTTGGTATAACTCTTGTACTAGGTACTTTCATCACTGGTAGCCAAACGGCAGCCTGTCAAACTTTGGTCTTGAATATCTCAGAAGTAGCGAAAATGCACATAGAACCTTTTTAATCTCAAGCGACGAAGTACCAAGAGAACATCTTTGTCAATCCATTTCACACCAAATTCAAGTTAAGGTAAATAAACGTTCCCTCCTACAATCAAACCTCAGTACACCGCCAGCTCTGGAACTGTGAGAAAGTTTCCATTAAAAGGAGCATAGCACTACAGCAACAGCAAAGCAAGCATCATCGTTAAATACAGGTCAAAATAGGCCTGAGGTTCATAGTGGTTGGCCCTTTGGCTGAGGAAGATGCTATTGTATGTTAGAAAGAAAAAAGAAAAAAAAAATGGTTCTGGTGATTGGAATTAAGAAGGCCTTTGGAATCAATATTGAAGATCCTGCAGCAATGGTGTTACTGTGCCTGGGATGGTATTAGTATTCTAAGAGAAATATGGAATCCCAACTACACTCTCTTCCCCTATGATCGTCGCCTCTTCTAATTGAATTCAGAACAATGAAGCTTGAGGTAGAAGAGATTGTAGGGGTGAATGAGAAAGAAAGAATGACAAAATTTTGTTAGGTATATAAATTTTGTTAGGGTGGCGGCCAATATGGCCTGTTCTTTTTTATTTCAACCACTGAGGATCTTTTACATACGCAAAGACACACGGTACTTCCTAGTCCTAGTTTATCGTCTGTCTCCAATAGGACTAGAAACTAATTAGCCTGCCTACCACAGGGCAAGGAGTCGGGAAAAAAACTATAAACAAGGATTTCAAATTCAAATATGCACAACCGGGAACGAACTCGTGACCCTTGACTTGATCGTCGAGTGTCCTAACCATTGAGCTATGCACGCTCCCAATGTAGTTGTAGAACGCCAGTACAGTAATCATGCAACGATTTGGTGTGAAAAGTATCCTCTCGAACAAGCGGAGTGAAACTTACACCAATCAGGTGCCGCATCATATAGAGGTACAACATGTACAAACAGTACATTGGTCTTGTAGCACAGGTTTGCAATGTTGTTTGGGGCCACTGTCAAAACAACACTTTTCCAAGAATGGCGTATGCACAAAGACAGTTTACAAGAATGACGTATACACAAAGACAGTGTCACCAGGCCCAAAACACAGACTGTAAGACTGACTAGACAGCAATACAAGAATTTTTTCATCATAACGAAGGCCTACAGTCTGTGGAGGGAAACACATCGAATTTCAAATTCAAAATCATCTTAGGCGCAGTGAATTTGATGACTTAATCACAATTCTTTTAAGGAATGTCAAGCTCTAAATTATCCACAGATGACAGCATCAGCTTTTCTATAAATTTAATGAAACTGTTTGTATACATACTCACTCACATATGTCCTGTTCGAGTCATACCGAGGCAAAAACAAGACTGTAAGTGAGAATGTCAGTTTAGCAAGAGGCAGTATAATGAGGTTTGACTGTAGTTTGAGATAAAAATGGTTTAAAGCTCTTGACAGATAATGTCAACTATGTGATAAATCAAAACACTTTCATATACCTTTATAGTATAGACCTACTTGATGTCATCAATTCAATTTAAGAACAGGCCAAAAACTACAATTATTCTATAAATATACATCAGTAACATTTGACTTAGATAATTTGGAGTTTTGATTTCGAAAAAGGACAAAAAGAAAAATACGAAGAAAAAAAAGCCCATAAATAAATGATTTCTGAGTAAAAAAATATTCAATTTTGACAGTCCACTTTCTGGAGACCTGTGAATTGTTTTTATATTTTCAAAATCAGGTCTTAATTTTCACACAAGCTACCTGATATGCACACAGCCTTTACTTCATGAGGTAAGCACAGAAATAAGTTCTTGATAACAAACTTTCTTGCCCTCTCTCAATAAATATATATATGGAATAGGCATGAATATCAAAATAATCATTTTTGAGAAAAAAAAGAACCCACACATAATTAATGCATATACAATGCTTAAAACAATCAAACAGTCTTCAAATACTGTTTAAAAATCCCTAGCAATCACAAATAAACTTGAAACATGTATTTAACAATACAATGCCTATTATCTGTTGGAGTACCACACAATCCTAACTGTTATTCAAACTCACCCAGCAGATGACAAGATTAAAATGCACCAATATGTTCTTATATAGCACACACACATAGATTATCAGCTAAATTGTGCTCCACTCTCTGTAAACTTATAGATAGGGTTTCCCAAAACTTGTCGCTTCCATCCCGCATCCTAACAATGAGCACACCCAGCAGCAGCAATTCCGCAGGTACATCACGAGAATACTGACAATTCATGAACAAGATTTTCTGTTATCTCTAGCTCTTATTTACACTGAATATGAGAAAGTGACTGTTCAGAGCATTTTTCAAGAACTCAACAGCAGGCCAGTGCTGGAACATCAGATATATATTCAAACCTGGAAACTCACAGTCACAGTCTGCAGTCTAAGTGTCTAGCAAATGTTATATATATACAACAGAAGATGTGTAATGAACCAGCAACCAAAAGAAAAAGGGAAATAAGAAATAATATGGCAGTTCTCACTCAGGATGATATCAATCAAAAACTAACAATGACCACTTATTGGACTTGTTTGTAATAATTGCACCAGATCTTTATCATTAATGGTAATTAACATGCGTGCTTGCATGCTTCTAGTAAACAGAAAACCAAAACAAAACGAAAAAAAAAAATTTACATCTTTTAAATATATAATGAATGATAGATAATGATAACAAAAGGATGGAGAACTTAAAAACTTGGTCTGTATACAGTATGCATCCACATTTTCCATCAAAAGTTCCCTGAAGAAGCATATATTGTAAACACCCACACACTCACACAATGCATATATATATCCATGTTATCACCAACCTAAAGTGCATTGGTTAGAAGGCTGCAGAAACTTGGTGAACTCTTCCCCCTTCTCAGTGAAAAAGCTTTGCAACATTATGTTATTTGAAGATATTCATCATATATATAACCTTACGTATATCTTGATCAGCTATCAATGAAATTGTACATGTACGTAAACATGCTATTTGTAAAATTATCTTATTTTATCTTATTATGAAGAGACTAAGCAATACTTTTATTTTTATGTCCAAAGCACAATTTAAAACAAACACACAAAAATCTACACCATTTAAGTTAAAGTAAAAGTAGCTTTGCCAGGATGGGAGAATCAAAGTTCTACACCTGTGGAATAATTTAGACTATACTTTCTTCACTCAAAAGGGTGGAAGAGAAATCAGTCTTTAACTATTTGGACATTATTTATAAATAAATTTCTTACTTTGCTTACAACCTAACAGATGTTTTAAATGAATAACTTGATCACAACAATACAGGGAACCCTGCTACTGTAGCACATCTCATCTCGTAGAAGCAAAGCAAAACATGGCAAGAGCTTTTGAAGAGGGGGCGGGCAGGGGAAACAAATTAAAATGCGATGACATATGGCAATCTCTGGGCTCTCAACAAAGGAGAAGACGTGGAAAGTGTATGTAAAAGAAAATGTTTTTTGCAAAGGAAATGCTGATTGAAATTAAACCAAGCAGGAAGAAATGGAATTGAAACAGAAGGAAGACAAATGAATGCTTGTTGTAAGATATAACACAAGAATAAATAAATAACCAATAAAAACAAATCATATATGGTAGGCTTTACAAACACTATTACAAGCCTACGACTGAAAAAATGCAATATATATAACATAATATAGCATTTATCAATTTTCTAGCTCTAAAGAGAGGACAGCACACGGTGATTATAATGCTTACATATAATGTATAGAGGGGTCATGAAAAAGTAAGACGATGAGCTCTTGGTACAGTAGAACTTTAAAGAGTATGAAAAAAATTGTATTCAATTTGCTCCCCTGAATTTTGATATAAATCATGAATTTAATAATGACGAAAAAGAAAAATCCTACAAGAAGAATAAAATTCTGTATTTGTTTGTGCTCTGTACAAAAGATCTCATGCCTTTTTCATGGACTTGTTCCACTTCTGAAGGGTTTTGGTAAAGTTTTTACACACTGTCGGAATCGCTCCTGGCTCCTTTTGATTCACAATGCAGCGCTGGATGAAATTGTAGGTGTTCTCGATTGTCTCTGGATAAACCATGTTGAACACCCAGTAACTGGAATACAATGATGCAAATGCTATAGTGAATTCTTCAAATTCCTGGACAATCGTGTTTTCAGCAATCAAGAAAAATTCATCTGTGCGGAAAATGTTTCCCCGAGCGACAAGCGTTGGAACAATTTTCCCCTGTGCCTGGACTTCCTCATCTTCTTCAATTTCCAAAACCATCTCCACAAAATTCTCCCCAAAGTGGAGAGGCAGGAGACAGAGAGCTGTGACCATGTCCCAATACTGTTTCAGGGCCTCGTTCTCTTGTTTCGCTTGTTCCCAACGGGCCAACACAGGTTGCGCCCCCTTCTTACTGCGAGCCATCTCAATGACTGCTGTGGCATTGCGCACGCAAAACTCCTGAATTTTTTGATCAATGTCAATCTTGGTGATCCTCTGAAACTCTATTACCAGCTGCTTGTCCCGGAACAGGTCAGGGTACAGCTCTTTCAGTTCCGGAATGGTCGGCATTTGCTTTGTGATGATCTTGCGGCGATGGTCAAAGGTTTTCTCCATATACTCCAGAATCTGCTCTGGTGTCTTACCACTCCCCTTGTACCCTCCAGAGGAGGACGGGTGAGCCGGAGAGGACGATGCGGTGGTTTTCAACCTTTTATCAGGTTCATCTGAATCTTCGGCAGGACGTTTGTTACTGGTTTTGGTATCATTGGATGGAGGACTTGGCTTGCTGTCGTCGGACATGGAACTGTCCGCAGACTCAACCATGGGTTTGATGGTGGCTATTGGTTTGGAGACAGTGGTAGTCGGAGGTGGGGGAAGGGGAGTGGGTGTTTCTGTTGTTGCAGATGGTCCCCCATTAGCCACAGTGGTACTGGCCTTTCCATCAGAAAGTGTCTGAGCACTCTCCATTTCAACATCTTCAGCGGAAGTGGTTTCTTGGCTAGCAGCTGACTGGGCGTTCTCACAGTTTGCCTTTTTATCACTTGCTGTGTCACAACTGGTTTCAGGGGCTTCCTTCGGCTGATCAGTTTCTGGTGCTTTGGTTTGGCTTACATCTCCCACCACATTCTCCACGCTAGCTGTAGACGAATCTGCTGGTGTTTTAGGGGCATCTGTACTTTCCGCTTTGGGGGCTGAAGTTGACCCAGTGACGTCACTGTCTCCATTTGGAGGCTTTGAGTCCGTGCTGTCTGACTGGTTCTGGGCGGCTGGTGCAGAAGGAATGTCTGTTGTGGGGTTACTGACTGCTGGTGGTGGTGTCGCCATTTTGTTATTCTCTGTGTTCTCTTTAACTGATTTTGAATCATTTTCAGATAAATTGGCTGCAATTGGTGCCGGTGTCGTTGTGTTCGTGACTGCGTTAGATGACATGGGTGATGTTTCAGTTTGAACTTTACTTGTGCTATCGTTGACTGTAAGATTGACGGCAATAGCAGCAGTTGGACCCTCTGTGCTCGCCATGACAACCACTTGGCTTCCAATGGGAGTGATCCTGTAACAACAAAAAGATAGAGGAAAAAGTAAGAAAATAAAATAAGCAAAAGAGTCATTGCCATGATATATGATACAATTAAAAGTCAAGTGTTCCATAAATGTAATAACCATTTAATATGACAATAAATTATGATACGTGTATTAAATTATTTCCATCACAACAAATACACATAAAAATTGTATTTTTAATTACATTAGGTTGCTATATCAACAACATATTGTACATCGCTATTGAATACATCACTAAAGATCAAGGAAGCGGATAAAATCTAATAAAGATTCATGAAACATACACAAGTGGATTTTTAACTCAAAACCCAATGATTACATCAAGACTTTCATTTCATTTTCTTGAAAGTGTTGCTTGGTCTCTACGTATGACTCTATGCCCCCTTTATATGTATACAGTCTCCCCTTGTATGTTCTACAACAATAGAGATAGCTTTGGTTGCATCATCATCATACTTTTCAAATCATTGGTTGTACAATTTGAGGTCAAACAACAAGATTTTTAAGTTGATATGAACATTCATTGATACTTTTACATAAAAGCGTGTAGCTAAAAGAGAGGGGGACTATGACAGTAAATGGAGTCTTTTTTTTTTTTTTTAAAGAAATGTACATTCTGTTTAGAAATGTTATCAACGACGACAAGCAGTGCTAGAGAGGGGCAATAATTACTTCTGTCATTGTCATCGTTCTACATTAAAAAAAAAGGATCAATTTCTGTTTGAAGAGAACAAAATAACACTAACTCTATGATAATGAGGAAATTATAAACTCCTTTGACCTATTTAGTATGGGTCGGTTTGAGAACCATAGAGTTAGAGACAACAGCCTGGACTCCAACAAGTCAACTTTTTCTGCTTGACATGACGTTCACTTCTTACAAGCTTTAGTTTAGTATAGTGCAGTAAAGATACAGAAGATTTTAACCAAAATCTAAAACATGTAACATTAACATGTAAATACTAGCTTTTAGCGGCGCGAAGAAGAGGAAGAGGAAGAGGAAGAGTAGGAAGAAGAAGAAGAAGAGGAGGAGGAAGAGGAGGACGAGGAAGAAGAAGAAGAAGAAGAAGAAGAAAGAGGAGGAGGAGAAGGAGGAGGAGGAGGAGGAGGAGGAGGAGAAGGAGGAGGAGGAGAAGGAGAAGGAGAAGGAGAAGAAGGAGAAGGAGAAAAAGGAGGAGAAAAAGGAGGAGAAAAAGGAGGAGAAAGAGGAGGAGGAGGAGGAGGAGGAGGAGGAGGAGGAGGAGAAGAAGACGAAGAAGCTACAAAGTCAATCCACATATAATCCCTTCCATCTCCCTTATCAAGTGCTCCAACCTCACCACCTGTACATTATTATATCGGGAGTAATAGTAGTAGTAAGCCTAATAGAATGTTTTTGTTTGTTTTAATTTTCATGTGTCTTCTTTTGGGGGTCTGTTTTTTGCTTTTCATTTTTATTCTTGTATTCTTGTTTGGTGCTGATATGAATAATTAATTTCCTTAAGTAATTACTTCTAGAATATCCACAATGAGTGACAGAATTAAAACTAAAAAGCAAACCAATTAATCAAAAAAGGGATAGATGGGATGAAACTGGGAGGGATACACAGGCATAACATTTAGAATCAATATGGGGGCAAGGAGGCCAAGTGCAAGTATGCACAGAATTTCTATTTCTTTTATTCTTTATTATTATTAGGCCCTTATCATCCTTCTATCCTCATACATGTGTACAGGATGAAACACCTCTAAGGCTGTCAAGACTGAACCCAGAAGAATCATAGAGACTCACAGACTGAGTACTTAAACGCATACGGCGCTATCCACTACATCCGCAAAACTGTCAAGCCGATCCCATACTATAAGAAAATGTACCTTCAATGAGCAAAATGTGTACAACTCTGAGAAAAAGGGTAAAATCCTAATTGGTGTTAAGATTCTCGTAACAATTAAATAGCTGCACAACTAGGATACTCTTCCTTTTCCATCAGAATGAAAATCTTACTGCTTTTAGCCATGTGGCTACAGTGGCTAAGTTAGGAAGCCTCATTATATCTGTGACTGTGTTTCAATAAGGAACTTAGTAAAAATAAGCTCTCAGCATAAATGGTACTAGTATCTTCCAAGACCGAGTAGGATTCATAAATGATGTCAATGAAGAAGATGAGCCAGCAGCATTCTCCGCACAAATATGTTTTTGACTTTTCAAGTGTTAGTCATATATTGTCCTCTAGCTCAAATACATAAGTGTGATCTGCATGTCTTGCAGAAAGCAAATTAAATCCTTTGTCAGACTCCCGTTACTGCCTTAAGCACCTGTCTGTACAGTATATAATTCATCCCTCCTCGTATTGTATTTTTTACTTTCTTTATGGTGGCTACATTTTCGCTAAATAGGCATTTGGTAATTTTACAACAGAACACAACCCAGAAAGTAAAAGAAAAATAACTGAAACTCAAACCAACTAAAGCTGAACCTTGAGGTTGGAGTGTTACATAATTGATTTTATCAGAAGCATCCGTTACTGCATAAAAGCACAAAACCAGGTCCAGAATATTTTCAATCATTTGAATGTCCAACCTCACATCCGTACTTTTAAAAAAGCATATCATACAATCGCACTTTTTAAAAAATTTAGGGTGTACAAAAAGTCAAAGACTCATACAAATATGGCTCTTTAGTTTTATGTTGGAAGCTGTGTGCCCTCCCCCTGGGATTTGGTCTAATCCAATCCTGTGTATCGTGATGCTCGTCTTTTGCCATTTACAACCCAACGAGCATGTAGCGCGAAGTTTGTGTGTTCTTATCAAACACTCTCCCACATTGTAGAAGGTGGTGTTATCACCATAACTTACGATGGATTCATAACTACAAAATTAAATAATAATAATTGATTAGTGACACTTTGACTAGTGTAAGTTTAAACCAATAAGATTGGAGAAAATAAGTGACAAATGAGAGGCAGCTGATTGTAGACCTGTCTACTCAAGTCCGAACAGGCACAGGAGGCTATCTGAACTCGTTCGAATAGCCACGTGTGGCTATTAAGACTCAAGTCCAAATAGCCATGGGAGACATTTGAGGCTATTCGGACGAGTCTGAACCCCCTCTCGGGGATAATCGCCCTCGAGTGACGATGAAATGGAGAGGGAGGAAGTGGATGGTGGTGGTGGGAAGATCATGATACTGCACTGTGTAAAAAAAAAGGGGGAGGGGGTGTGGCCGGATGGGGATTCGTTTGGCTTCCCGTGACTGACATATTAGCCGCCAGGAGGCTGGTGGCGGTGGAGGGAGGGGGTGGTAGTAAGGTAGTTGTGGTGGAAAGGAGAAGAGTGGAAAGAGGATCAAACTCACTAATAATAAAGAGAAAGAAAAAAGGGACCAGCTAAAGCATGTCGACTATATGTGAAAATGTGGATGTAGCAGATGACTTGAGAGGAGTACATCAGACACTCTACTAGGACTAGGAGTTCGGAGGTAGACGTGCTGTCAGAGTAGTGGTTAGATTCCGATTCCACTGTACCAGTGTATAGGTTTTATATTATAATACAAGTGTCATAACACACGAGACAGGGCACTGGCCATGTGACAACACACCGGTGCAGATGAGATCAAAGCCAATTTCATAAGAGAGAAGACGTTTCACACCAAAACGCTCAAATTAACAATAGACTCCCTTGACCCCTCTAGTTTTCCCGGACAGCCTGCACAGTGCCCATCGCAATGTGTGACTAGAGTTCGAATAGCCATGGGAGGCTATTCGGACGAGTCTGAATAGCCACTCGGACATAAAATATTATATTGCTTAAAAGCATCAATCCCATTAAACTTCACCTTATCCCACAAACAGTCACATCAAAACAAATCAGCTGATTGCCCAGGCAAGCCAGCATGTGACACAGCCGTGCGAGCGGTAATATGTTACTGCAGGCCCCTTGCTTCTTCTCCAGATAAAGTAAACGAAGTGTCTCCGTGTCTCAACCGTTGAGATACGGATTAAAAACACTCCGTGTCTCAACGGTTTTTCATTGGCTGATCCCCTGTGAGTGGGCGTTGGAATATCATACTGTACAGGATAGCGATATTTTATTAGACCTATATATTGAGAAATATGATTTAGATATTTAGATGTACGCTAGATATAGATAATAGATCTAGAATCTAGATTATGGTTCTAGGGGTCTAGATCTAGAATAAAGTTTTAAATTAGATCTACGACATTGTCATGCGACAAAGTCTGTACATGTCCCAAATGCGGACACAAACAATTTTATTGGTAGGTCTATGGCCTGAGGGGAGGCTTTACCTAAGGTCCACTTCGACTTCTACCTTTGTCGGTATGTTTGTTACATACAGTAACAGGCCACACCCGAAAATACCCGAGCTAACAGGATTTTTTTTTCTTTGCAGGTAAACTAATATTATTTTTACGACTCTTGCGCTCTTACGTCTATCGGCGGCGCCGAAGCGGACACTGACTCAGCCACTTCTAGCGATGCGATCGGGCGAGGCGAGTTAAGAGTTAAAGAGCGTGAGGCGTGGCCGTGAAAGGCAGAAAGGTGTGTAACTTCGAGTTTCAAATAGAATTATATGGCCTAAGCTACAATTTGCTATCGCAATAAGAATAACGACAGAGGTCGAGCCATTTTGAGGATTGGAACGATAAGTTAACATCATAAACAAACATTAAAAATAAATGTTATAAATAATTCTTGTAATTGGATCTATTAGTGGCTTTTACCAACTCTACGTCATTGTCAATTGTCATGATGACGACATGGTAATTAGTCAAGGTAGTTTGCCCTAAGTCTGGATATGTCCCAAATGCGGACACAAAGTCACTCTCCATATCTGCTCTTCTCTTCACTGCAGTTTTACTGGCAGGCCTATTTGCCTAAGGGGAGGCCTTGCCTAAGGCCCACTTCGACTTCTACCTTTGTCGGTTGGTTTTGTTACATACAGTAAAAGGCCACACCCGAAAATACCCGGACTAACAGGATACTTTTTTTTATTCTGCAGGCAAACTGGTGTTATCTTTACGACTCTTGCGCTCTTTCGTCTATCAAAAATAAATAAATAAATAAATGATAAATTAAAATATATATAACAACAACAACAACAATAATAATGATAATAATAATAATAATAATAACAATAATGATGATAATAATAATAATAATAGCAATATTATTATTATTAATAATAATAATAATAATAATATTATTATTATTATGTCATTATTATTACATTATAATAATATATTATACTATTATGTTATTATTATTACATTATAATAATATAATAATATTATTATAATAATAATATTTTTTATTATTGTTATTATTATTATTATTACATTATAATAATAATGATAATAATAATAATAATATATTATTATTATTATTACTATTTTTATTATTATTATTTTTATTGTTGTTGTTATTATTATTGTTGTTGTTGTTATTATTATTATTATTGTTGTTGTTGTTGTTGTTGTTCTTCTTCTTCTTCTTCTTCTTCTTCTTCATAAAAGCTGACAGACTCAGTCAACTGAGTATTATTGTAAACGCGCCATTAAAAGCTAGTATTTAAAAGTTAATGTTATATATTTTAGATTTTGTTTAAAATCTTCTGTATCTTTA
>JBBPCV010784374.1:0-10504 GCA_037974505.1 Plocamopherus tilesii
CTCATTTGTGTCCACGTCTGCCCGCTGACTATGAACATTGACTCGCCTCTTGCCTCGCTTGCCGATAACGCACGTCACCTCGGTCTGTGAACAATCAGGCGGCGAGTATTGCTGTTGTTTTTTTTGTGTTGTTGTTTTTTTTTTGTCTGTGTTTTTTTTCTTCTCATTTTCACATCAATCATCATCATCATCATCATCATTGCTTATATTACCATATTAATGACGAACACTATCAGCACAATCTACATTAATTGATTCTTGCCGCTTGAATTGATAGATGCATTAGAAGACCCATTCAACGACGGACTGGTATTCACTCACCAATTACAAATAGAGAGGCTTTTTAACCCTTTCAGTGCCAAACGACGATATATCGTCACGAACATGCTCATATTAACCATTAGTCTGATTTAACTCTTTGACTACAATTTGCCCACATATCGAGACGGGCACGTTAACCCTTTCGGTACCATAATGCAAAACGTATGGATGAGCCAGATTTAACTCTTTGACTACATCGACATGAGAACGTTAACCCTTTCGTTGCCATTAATCAATACATGTGAATGAGCCAGATTTAACTGTTAATAACGACATATTATGGGCAAATTGTAATCAAAGAGTTAATTCTGACTCATCCACATATATTGACCCATGACACTGAAAGGTTTAATAGACTTTATCTTGTTGTCATTCATCTTTATCTTATTGTTATTTTTATCATTATAGAGTATAAGGAGGAACAACGTCTCTCTCAGATGTCAACCAGTCTATGTAACAGATGTTTCTATTTATTTATTCTTTTTATTTACTTATTTATGTATTTATCTATTAATTTATATGCTTATCTATTTGCTAATTTATCTATTTATTTATTCATTTCTTTATTTCTTCAATGCATATAATTTATTTCTTCGTTTAATCATTATTTATTTATTTATTTAATTTTCTATTTATTTATTTATTTACTTATTTATTAATTTTTTGTATGCCTGCTAGACATTCCACTGTGTTACACACAGCCCGGATTATATATATTTTGATCTTTCCATTGTTGATTAGTATCAAGTACAATACCTAGGTATGTCGGTTTATCTGTCAAGTCAAAACTCTCGAGACGTATGTACTTTCTCTCTCTTTTCTCGCAATCTATCTATCTATCTATCTATCTATCTATCTATCTATCTATCCATCTATCTATCCTATCTATCTATCTATCTCTCTATCCATCTATCTATCCATCTATCTATCCATCTATCTATCCTATCTATCTATCTATCTAACAATTTATATATTTATTTATTCATCTATCTATCTATCTATCTATCTATCTATCTATCTATCTGTCATGTAAGAAAATGGTCTTGACTCTCTTTATGTTTCTAGGCAAATCCACTTGATGTTAACAAATTAATCTACTGCTCAAGAACTGTGCCGGAATTGGAAAAGGTGGACCTTTTTATCTATGATATTGGTTTTGAAAATTTCAATCTCTACATTGTATACAATAAGTTTAAGTTTCTCAATCATTTATCAGAATTTTCAAGAATCCTTCTCACCAGTAGTAGGAGAAGAACAATGATGGAAGATTGATGTCAAATTTTTAAACTTAATTTTGATGGAAATGTCAGAAAAAACTATAATACTACAAAAAATCAAACAAAACAGCTCATTGTGTAGCTCATATTTTTTCCTTGAGGTTAGAGAAAGTACATCACTCTACCTTAATGTGAGAGTTTTTCCACATTTTTGATCTTGATATCTTAACTGTTTTCCTTCATACTTAATAGTTCCTTTTCTCTTTCACTGATCACTTTTCTTTAATGAATAAATTGAATAAATAATACTCCTACCTGTTAGTTAAGGACAATTATTCATTACATGAAGAAATATGAAGTTACCGGTATTTCATTTTTTTTGTTCATCAGGGTGACTTATTATTTTGTTTCCATTAACAGGTTGTGGAGGAAATGAGGGCGTTAATGGAATTTTACACTCAGGAAACTAATATTGTCCCAAATTTTATTGGACTTGCTCTCAGTTCGCGGAAGAACATGTGTATTCATCCAGAAGTGTGTTTTCCGCCCTTGTGTTAGACTTAGATATTTATTCTCTAAACATTTAAATGGTGTTTTGTTTTTGCTGCACTTTATATGGAAAGTGCTGAAAGAGCTTAATTTGTGTTTAGAGACAAGGTTCCACAGTGGAGTGCTCAATTTGAATAAATAACAATAAAACAAATATATACAGCTTAAACAAAATTAACAATTAAATGGAAGTAAAAAATATTTCCACTCTACTAATCCGTGAAGGGGAATTTGTAATTTGGTTTTTAAGCCGTAAATCAAGCATCATCCGCAAGGGCATAGCTGCAAATGGGACTCAAATCCACAACCTTTCATTTGTCAGTCCAAAGTGCTACAGCTGTGTCACTGTAACCTTGAAGACAGAATGAAACAGTGAATTTTTGAGTTCAAACCTTCCTCAGACAACAACTTTAGATAGAGATGACAGTAAAAACAACAAGAGTTACAATTAATCTAAAACGATAATAAAACCAAAGGAAAAAAAAATATACGAGATATGTTGAATTTAATTGAAAAAAGAATGTTAACTGATAGCCTAAGATATCCTGTCAACTAGCTGGACATGAATGAGTACATTAAAAAATTAAGACAGAGCTATATTTAGCTAAAATTTCTGAATCGTTGTGGGATATTTAAACTGGTAGGAGTAGGAATTCTGAGAATTTTTCCTCCCAAGGTTTTCCCTAGTGTTTGAGGAATCTGCACAGGACATAAGAATGAAAACTCTCACATCATAAGTTCCTCTTCGTCATTGTTAAAGTGAAGAGGTGCAGATTTCCTCTCCTTATGCTCAATGTCTCTCCTTTCTTTCTTCTTTCTTTGTCATTATCCATTTTACCTTTTTGTGTATGGCATTTAAGTTCCGAAATGATCTTTCTCCAGCCTTCCGTGTTCTGACATTTTCTGTTTCCTTTTATGGGGGTTACATTTCTACCCTTTATAGCCTCTTTTATATCTTCCTCCCCTTTCTACAGGGTCTGCCTTTTTGTCTCTTGCTTTGGGTTTTAGCTTTGTATGTGTTTACATGTATATGTTTTTTCATCATTTACTTTAATTTGATCTTCTATTGTTGATGAGACAGGGCTGCGAAAAGAAGTGAAAATATGTGAACAGCTTTATGGATTTATGCCAAGAAAAAGTACAATAGATGCTTTGTTTGCTTTGAGATTGTTAATGAAGAAGTATAGGGAGAGTCAAAAGCAGTTTCATCTGTGTGTTCACTGATCTGGAGAAAGTCTCTTAAAGGCTACCAAGGTAAAAATTATGCTATGAGAATGTCCGGTGTGGCAGATAACTATGTTAGAATAGTGCAGGATATGCATGAAGACAGTATGACAGTAATCAGATGCACAGTAGGATTAACAGATTGATTTGAGGGGAAAGTTGGGTTACATCAAAGATCTGTTCTTAGCCTTTTCTTCTTTGCAATGCAATGGTGATGGATGGGTTAACAGATGAAATCAGACAAGAAGATCCATGGTAAATGATTACAGAAGACATTGTGCTATGCAGTAAGTTCAAGGATGCGACCAAGGTGAATCTGGAGAAATGCACTAGCTAAAAAGAGGAATGAGGGTCAGTTGTAAGTAGGACTAAAACTAAGACAGTGTACATGGGTCTAAGCAAGGAAGAGAATAGAGGCACACTTCTGTTATAAGGTGAGGAGGTGAAAAGGGTAGACTCAGTACTCAACTATCACTGCTGCCATTGTGAATGTTGCTAATGGGACATTTCCCTGTCAGCATAGTAACTGCAACACTTGCCCTTTTATTGACTCTTCAACAATTTTCAGGTTCCTAGACTATGATGGACTATTAATGAATGTTTTTCATGCTCAATTTCATCGAAACAAACAACTAGTCAGCTGAAAATAATGATGTCTAAAATGGAGCTTGCACTAAAAGTTTAAAACAGCATAAAACTACCGAAGATTCAATATCAAATGAAATACATAAATCATAAGGACATATTGGCAAAACTAAAATTAAGCTATAGGCCATCACTAAACAACATTTATTCATCTGGCAGTCTATCAGATTATTTTCTAACATTATTTTTATAGCGCTACCAAAAAAACCTTGAACAATCAAATGCAATGAACATAGTACAATAGGTTTCATGTCAAACTAGGTTAATTACCGCAAAAAATTGTGCTAGGTTTGTCTGATTTTCAAATGTCTCAATTGTACAGCTCCAGAATACCTGCAATCTTTGGTCAATGAATTCAGGCCATCTCTAGCCCTTTGCTCATCTGGACAGATGCTATTTGAGGCAAACAGTAAAATGTTCTTCTCTTCTCTTGCTTTTTGCTTTGCAGCACCATTGGCCTGGAACTTCTTGTCATTGAAAGTCAGGATCTGTTCCAATTTTCAAACCTTAGGTCCTATTAAAACATAATTTTTTTTTAGCAACATCATAGTTAGACATCTTTATTTTTTCTGGACATGCCATTAATTTAGCTTCATTCAAGTCTGTTTCTATGCAGCGTATCTAACAGAATTATATATAACATTCCCACTAGGACCGATCAAGGCAACACTATAACCTTACCAAAGCTAAGATTTTTTTTTCTGTTTTTAGATCTAGGTATCTTTTGTTTACTTATTCTATTTCAGTTTATTAATCATATTAGATTAATTGTTACTATTATTGTTTTTATTGTGATTTATTGTTGTCTGAAGAAGGGTTTAAACCGGGAA
The DNA here is from genome assembly GCA_037974505.1 of Plocamopherus tilesii. Lineage (NCBI taxonomy): Eukaryota > Metazoa > Mollusca > Gastropoda > Nudibranchia > Polyceridae > Plocamopherus > Plocamopherus tilesii. The sequence continues at coordinate 4,787 of JBBPCV010784374.1, forward strand.
ATTTTGTTTTGTTTTGTCTTTATAGTGGAGACATTTTTTTGAACTCATCTTATTGTTTATTATTCATTATGTAGCCTATAGTATCACGCATATGAATTGATGATGATGTTGCAAGCTGCTGTTGCTGTTGCTATTGTTTTGATAATGGTGTAAAGTGCCCGTGAACATTTAGGTGGATTTTGGCGTTATACATGTGTTATTAATTATAATTATTTATAAATTTTAACCAAGATGTTTAATATTTAATTTTATCTATGAGAAGGGGGCAAGTAATAATAATAATAAAGTAATTTTCTTATTGTGCTCCCAAAGCCTGGAACTCACTTCCCTAAACAATGTTGCAAGTAATATCCCTTGAGCTGTTCAAAACTAAACCTAAAGCCTACCTTTTTCAAAAATATATTAAGGCTTACTGTAAATGTATCTTTCACTTATTTCATGATTACTTTTAAAATCTCACCCCTCTCACATCTACTTAGGTTGCATATATAACATGTATCATGTATTCAATCATGACTATTGTCATAAGTTTAAATTTAAATTTCTAACTTTCTTACAAATATGATTGTTCTATATGGCCTATTGTAATTTTAATCTATCTGTGTTTTCCTTATATGTATACTTGTAGCAATTTTATCATACTTTCATATGTTTGTTTGTATGTATGTATGTATGTATGTACGTGTATGTATGTTATGTGTGTATGTTTGTATGTATGTGTGTATATGTATGTGTGTGTGTGCGTGTATGTGTGTTTGTGTACATATGCCATGTAAAATGTATTTATCCATGTGGAGCGCTCTGAGTTTGATAAGATTTGAATTCAATTGAACTTTAGTTCAAAAGGGTGTCAAATAGGCATAATGCCTGTCTTACAATGAGCCCTTTATAAATAAATAAAAAAAATTCAAATCTCAAAGAATTGGGGTTGAGTGCAATACAAGAACTATTTTATTATTATTTTTTTTTTTTTTTTTTTTCCCCATGTGCATATTAGCACACTTGTCAACATTCAAGAAGAGGTGGAGAATTTAAATTTGCTTTGATGATATCCTTTATTAAAGTGGGCTTTCCTTATATGTTTTCTTTCAATTTACTCTTTATCAGGTCAGCTTAGAAAGAGATGGCAAGACTGTTGATGGAAAATGTCACCAACTGACAGCATCATTTGTTCGGAACAAACACAAAAGCAACTCAAATATTCCAATATGTGACTTTTATGAGGTATTTGGCCGAAGAATTAACTAATGTAAAACTTAAACAAATATTGGTGGCTTAGTGTGATAATGAAGGAATATGTTATTTGATGGTAATGCACAATACTTTTTGCATCTTGATTTATTTATTTTTTCTCAGAATACATGTATTAATTTTTCTTTTGGTAGTAGTAGTAAATAGCCTTTGCTATTGCTGAGGGATGCTAACCCTGAGCTTTTATAGTCTTACAAATGCCGGACTTAATGTTTAAGAATTTTCACTAGGGAGATTTTCCAAATTGTTTTCCTCCAGAGATGTCTTTATTTTGCACAAGTGTTTTTAATGTCTGGAAGTTATTTATTGATGTCAGTGTTAGGCTTCATGGTATACAGACAGATGTTGATTTGCATTTGAAGTTTTTGGTATCATCATCATGCAGTGTCCTGCCTGGAACAGGCATTTTGGTATATCTGACCTTAATAATTTTCTCAGGCTGCTGAGATCAAGTCTATGGGATTTTGGGCAAAACCTTTCCTCCCCTCTGTATAAAACCTATTTTTCTAGGTAGCTGGACATCTCAAGGGTAAATTTCCACTGGTTAGTGAAATTTCCAGGGACGTCATTTAGATATGGCCCCGTTAAAGGCCATCGGGGCAGATAAAATCACAAATTTTGGAATCCAAGGTTTATGACTCTAAATACATTACAGATTTTGCATAATCATGTGCATAACAACACATTTGTCAACATTAAATTGAATTTGTCATTTATCAGACCATACTTGTAAATGTATTATAGCTTCGTGTAAAATGCTATGGTTTCTTGTGTGGTTGAATATTTTAGTATCGTCCACTAAGATTTTGCAAGTTGATTCAATGCAGCTTGACAGATCATTTATATAAACCAGGAATAATACCGATCCCAATAAACTTCCCTGTGGAATTCCACTTATGACATCCTGACATTGTGACATTTCCCCGTTTACTACTACTCTTTGTTGTATCTGTCCTAAGAAGTCTCCAACTCAAGGAACAAGTTTAGGGTCCATGTCAAAGCATTTTAGTTTTAATAACAGACGATTATGGGGGACTGTGTCAAAAGTCTTCCTCAAATAAACTGCATCTACGGGTTTACCTTCTTCAATGAACTGGATCCAATTATCCAATGTTTCCAAAAGATTTGTTATGTTTGATTTGCCCCTCAAAAATCCATGCTGTTCTTTACAAGTTAGATCATTAGTACTTAAGTGTGCCAGCATAGTTTCTCTGATAAACTGCTCCATGATTTCACACACAGTCGATGTTAGACTAACCGGTTGATAGTTTCCAGGTTGAGTGTGATCCTCTTTCTTAAATAACGCTGTAATATTTGCCTTCCGCCAGTCATCTGGGATTCTACCTGATTCCACTGACTGCTTAAACAAGTGTGCAAGTGGTTTTTTCAGTTCATTGGCCAAACTGCTCAAAATGTATAGATGCAATCCCTCATATCCTAGAGACTTATTAGCATTTAGTTTACTTAGCCAATGAAATACCACACCCTCATCTATAACTACATTAGATTGAGTCTTGCTTCTTCTTGTTTCTATGTCAGGTATGCTGGAGACATTTTCTCTGGTAAAAACATTCGCAAAAATGTTGTTCAAGATAGTAGCTTCTCTTTATCAGATTCTGTCATTCCCCCGTCTTCCATCACTAACTCACAAACACCCTGTGTCAATTTAACTTTAGAATTGACGTACTTCCAGAATACTTTGGCGTTACTTTTTACGTCAGCTGCCAACTCTTGCTCATACTGACTCTTATTTTGCTTAACTAGAGCTTTAACATTGTCTCGGATTGATTTGTACCTCTCCTAATCCTCTGATAACCCACTCTTTATGTATTTTTTATATGCAGCCTTCTTTTCAGTAGCCATTTTCCATATGTCTGGGTCTATCCAGCAAAAATTCTGCCTTCTACCGTGTGCAGTTGATGTTTGGGGAACATTATCATGTTGGGAATTCAAGAGAATTTCCTTAAAGATTGTCCAGTTGCAGTTTACATCTTCACTGTGAAGAACATTATTCCAATCTATTTCCCGCAGATCTTTACTCATTTGTTCAATGTCAGCTCTCTTGTTTGGAAACCTCTTTTTCTCTACAGAGCTTTCAGCATTAAAGTTCTTAATCAGAATAGCTGAGTGGTCACTCTTGCTAAGAGGTGCCTCTAGATCATATCTCACGAAGTCTTCCTTGTTGTTCGTTAACACTAGGTCACAGTGGCTCAGCGGTAGCGCTTTGGACTCGCAACCGAGGGGTTGTGGGTTGGGCCCCACTGGGGACATTGTGATTAAACCCTTAGGCAAGGTTTTTAACACAAATGGCCTACGTTTGCGGCGCTGCTCTAGTAGCTAACGCTCGGTTTTCGGTTAAAAGACCATAAGATCATTTCCTTTCTGGGATTAATAGAGTGGAATTTTATTAATTTTTTTTTTTTAGGTCCAAAATATTAGTCCTTTGTTTATCTCTATTCCTTGTGGGTTCTTCCGTCATCTGTGACATAAAGTAGTCTTGGAGAGCTTCAAGAAACCTAGCCTCCAAGGTGCCTTCATGTACCTCATTCATGCCGTCCCATTTAAGCTTTGGGAAATTAAAATCAGGCATGATAAAAACATTTGAATAGCTCTTTTTGCCAATCTCATGCAGTAATTGAAGCAGCTTTTCATTGTTTGTCTCATTACTCATTGGGCTTTTATAAACAGCTCCAATTATATTTCGTTCACAATGCCTATCCTTTACGGAACACCAGGACAACTCTTGAAAACCAAAATCATTTTAAACATGTTACTGGACTTGTCTTTGATTCTAATTTAGACAATAGGTATGTATCTCTTCCAGCAGTTTCAAATGTCTTACATGGGAACATTTCATAACCTGGTATAGAAAAGTCTGCCAGCTTTTTATTCTTTGGCATTGCCTCTGCAATAGCAATAATATCTGGATTATGCCTATCTACAATCTCCAAAGTTCTTCCATTTTGTTTATGACACTTTCAGCATTTGTATAATAAATACACAAACATTCTTTCTTTACAACTGTAACTGTCTTGGATAGAAAATTCTGCCAGTTTTGTATCCTTTGGCATTGCCTCTGCAATAGTAATAATGCAATCTCCAAAAGTTCTCCAATTTTGTTTATGACACTATCAGCATTTGTATACATACACTTTCTTTCTTTATAACCTTAACTGTCCTGGATGGTCCTGGTGCATTAGTAGTTAGATTTCGACTTTGGAAGTTAGTATTTACACGTCATATATTTACAATTTCAGTATCTTGTGCATTCTTCTTATGCTTTTTGCCTCTTATCATTTTCTGGTCCCATTGGGGTCCTCTCACTCTGTACATGTATTCCCCGGATTCTGCGCTTTGTAGTTCTTTTGCTTTTATGGAAAGTTCTTCCATTTTAATGATTTTAATGAAAATCTATCTAGATCTATTATTTGTATAAATTCTGATGTTATCAAGGATTCTTTCAGTGCTTTGTAATTTTTTTTAATACAAATAACAGTGTAGTTCTGGTGTAAAGACTGCACTGGATGAGTTCTGTAAAAGTGGACCTTAGAGTTGTTAGAGTCAAGAGAGCTACTATTGAAAAGTCTGGTTTTTATAGTATTATCTTCAAATGACATCTTTAGAATATCATTGACGGTATATAGAGTATAGGGAATCAATTTGATGGTGCAGACGATTCGAGAGTTCACTTTCGTTTGGCTCGACCTTCCAACACATTAGGCAACTTGCTTTCACTTTCAAAATCACACTCATTATTCTTTAAAATTGTTACTTTGTTTCATTCATCAAAATTGTAGATCTAGATATTTACCCATCCTTTGTATTACTTATTTTTTCTTGCGTGACCTAAAATGGCACCTACTTTATTTTTTTTATTTTTTTTGCAGAGCACTTAATTTGCTTTTGCATTGAATTATGACTATATTAAACTGTTTGAAGTCACAATTTTAGTATCAAGTTAATTTTGCTTTTGAGTCTATATAAGAACTGGGAGGATTTGCTTCTACGCCTTTCAGTAAACATCAGATGGTGAGGCTTTGTCCAGAAATCACTCTTTTTGAGCAAAAGCCATTTTGGGTTTTTTCTAAAGACAGAATCAATTTCTGGTCTGATCTTATTTAGGAGCATCATCTTGTAGATATTTGCATACATTGCTGTTTAAAAGTTATTCCACAATAATTGTTTTATAACCCTAAAGTTACCTTTTTGTAGAAAAGGAATCAGGCATCCTCCCATCCATCTACTTATGGTGTTTTTCCTCTTAATTTCCATACCTCTACTGATCTATTATGTAGTCTGGTTACTTTTTAATTGATCTAATGGTAGAATATTTTACTATCTTTTCAATTATCATCATTTAGATGGAGTTTATCAGAATACAACTATTTCAGCAAGTTTTGGTGCTCATCTTGGCAGATGTATCAATATTAATATTAACATGTGTCGCTTTGAAATATATTGGTTGTT
>JBBPCV010784484.1:0-10503 GCA_037974505.1 Plocamopherus tilesii
CCCCCCCCCCCCCCCCCCCCCCCTCCCCCCCCCCCCCCCCCCCCCCCCCCCCATCCTAGCACTTGTATTGTTTTTTTCTCTTTTATCACTATCTTTTCAGATGTGTACATTTGTTGCTTGTGTGTTTAGTTTCACATAGGCCTTTTTAATCTCACAGTCATAAAGTAGTTAAAGGGTTTTTCATCATTGTATTCCAGAATATGGAGTGTTGTAACCCTGTCTTTTTCAGTATTTTCTATGGTTTTCAATGCAAGCCACACTCTGTGCTGGATACTAACAATGTTCTAGTTCAATTTTTTCACTTGCTACAGTATTACCCTCTCTATTCCAGTCAGGCATTTGAACTTGTTGCTCTGGTTGTTATCAAAAGGGTGACATTTATGTGATCTAATTTTACTTCTCTTGATTTGTTCAATTTAGGCTACATTTACATACATTCATTTAGATAAGCATATTGTTTCAATTTTTGCTCACTTTTTCATTTGTATATTCCTCACACTTTAAAAAAAATATTTTTTCATTTATGATCGCAGGTTCAAAGGACATTATCTGTATGGAAGATCTCATCCATGAGGTTTTCACTGTTGGGGAGAATTTCAAATATGCCTCAAACTTCCTGTGGCCATTCAAACTTTCTTCTCCTTTGGGTGGATGGAGACGCAAGTACAATCACTACAACGACGGTGGTGACTTTGGCTTCAGGGACACAAAAATTGATGCCCTGGTCAAAAAAATGATTTAAGAAGCAAATGAGAGAACATTCACAGGCTTGAAATTCGAAAACTTCACAGCTTGAAATTCTGTGTCATTAAACATGGCTAAAAATTACCTAATGGCAGTGCTCCTTTTTTTTTTTTCTGTGTGTGTATCTGGTTTGGGTGCTTTGTCAATAAGTTGGATTTATGTTTGACTGTTACTGTTATATCAAATTTGGTAATGTCATTAAGTCATTGATAGGACTCAAAAATATTTAGGAATGTTGTGATTCGTTTTTCAGTTGTAATTAATGTAATGAGTAAAGAAGATATTATTTTGCATTCATTGCTTAAGTGTCCTTCAGATGCTTGGTTCTGGTTAGTGCAACTCAATCGTATTCAAACTGAAGGACCAACTTTCTCCAATTCTCATGTTCTCGAAAGTAACAATGGAACAAAAATGAGTACACAGATCTGGTATTTTGGTGTTTTTTATTTCCATATTGGACCAACACAAATTACATACACATCACAAAACAACATTCATTAGCTTAGATATATTTTTGCAATGTGTATTGAATGTACTCATGAAATTCATTACTCTTTTGAATTGTTCAAGTTTTGAGTGTGAACTTGATCATTTCCAAACAAATAAGAATGCACAATTAGTAAAATTGCAATGTCATACATAAAATGTGGCTATAGACTTTTCTTACTTAAAACAATGTCCTTCCCATAAATTTTGAAATGTATGCAGTGGATAAACTCCTGCCCCCATCCCTGGGAATGGACAAATTGATCATCTTATCCACAAACATGCACTCCTTTAAATCTTTGGGCGTACTGAACACCTATTTACGTGTCAACTGGGCAAATCTTAAATGGTGTTGGTACATACATGTTAAAGAAGGGCCGAATATGCTAGGGAAGGAAATATTTCTTTTAACTAAAACTGAAAGGATGCTTAGGCAAGTTATAAGGCCAGTGCATTTTGCATTCCACTCATTTTCACGTGATTTTTGTGAGGGGATATGAAATAATACATTTATGGTCTACCCAGCAACCATTTTGTTACTTTTCATAAAGAAAAATTATTAATGTATTAGTGGCAGTAATGGTGGCTTGTTATGCCACCTTCTTCCTTAGTTCCGCTCTTTGATTGACCTGAAGGTCTGGAGGCTTAGTGTCAATGTCTGTCATTTGCACATTGCCTGTCCCATAACAATTTTCCTTGATCTCCTGGATGTGGTTAATGCCTGCTTTACACATAAGCCAACACATTTTTCTGTCCCAAGTATAGTATTGACTAAAGGAAGCAAGTTCCAGTTCCACTGTAGATAAAAATTAAAATGTTCAGCAGTGACTGTGAGACTGGATTGACAATTCTTCTAAACTCTAGTGGTGTCCTTGAAAACTCATTACCTCTTTTCAATTAACAAAACAGATCATTTGACATGTGTGACTAAAAGTCATGCTCATTGGCTCAAAACAAGATATTGGTTAGACTGTACATGTAATACGTTGCCTACCTAGTGCAGAGCTGCCTACCACCCCACAATTTTCTGAAAACATCCCGCAAAAGCATATGATTCTGCATGGGCATTAAAAATCTTGGGAAATAGTCATAATACTCATAATCAAGCCAGTAACAGTTAAAGGAGTTATAGATCTGGGCTTGGGTATTGATGGAAGCAAAGTGTTACTCAGTTATTAAGTACCGGTACATGTATTAAGACTAGGCTTAAGAATTTGCTTTAGTCTAAAGTTTTTGTTTCCTTGCTTGCTCTTTGGCGGTCACCCTTTAGGCCTACAAGTACAAGTGTTGAAATGTGGGAAAATATGTGTATTTCAATTTCATTTCATACAAAAATCAGACCCTGTAATTGTAATTTAGTGAAAGTTAAAAGTAGGAGGTTATCGCAGTTTTAATCCATACCAGTACCACTCTTACAGAAAAGGGATTTAAATTTAATTTGTTTCTGCATGGTTAGTATGCACATGATGGGGTGGTTCAAGTAAGAAAGAACAAAAAATAATTGAACAGCCTTTAGGCTACTACTATACCCTAATACATTTTCCATTATAATTATGAGAGCAGATCTGGCCAGCAACCCTACCTCTTCTTTTCCACACCCCTTTGTTTCACTTTCAAAGTGACCATACATAATAATATGAATATGAAGCTTTGCACCTTCCCAGCCATGTTAATATTAATACCGCATATGGCAGGGGCTCAGACCTTCACCTCTGTCTTCATATGCATAGGCAGTGGATGTAGTAGTAGTGACTACTGGCCTAAATCTGTGTATTATTATATTTATATGTAGGCATACTTTTACTACATGTAGCCTACTAGACTAGTACTACTAGTACTAGTGTACGCTAGACCTAGACCTGTATCACTAATATCAGCATATGAAATATGAATGTTTTTCATCCATTTCAATCTAGGCTGGTTTATGTATTATATTTCCATTATAATCAATTTATAAATTTATCCTTTTTTCCATTCGACAATGGCAACCAAGAGAAAAGAATGCAAAAAGATTTCCCTTACACATGAAGAGTATTGTAAATGTAAGCTATGTGTACAAAGAAACCTGAGATCCGACAATAGCTGAATAGATCAAAAACATGGACTGGATTTGATGAGTTATGACGAATAGAGTCCCATTACTGTGGCGTCCACTTAATATAAACCCGTATTGAATATAAAATGTTGCTTGAGATTAAAATAAATCATTTTTCGATCCCGGTTGTTTTTTCTTATTTATGCCAACTGAAGTCTTTATATAAACACTTTAAACAGGGATCCCTCTCAGTCCGTTTATAATGTTTTTTTGTCACGACCTCTCCCCACGCTTGCTGAACACAGACGTAGGTTTGCTAAGCACACAGTGCTAGTGCTAGGCCTAGTCTGATTACTAATACTGGTACTAAAAGTAGTAATACTCTACAACTAACTGTAAGGCCATTAAATTTAAAGTTAATTTCATTGTCTTGCACAGAGATTCTTCCTCAACGCAATACATTCAATGATAACTTCTCCTACCCACCCCCAACCTCCGTCTTGCATTGTTACAATGCAAAACACATGCATGGGCATAGGCTAGGCATCTCACTCCCTCTCTGTTCTCCACCCAATCGCTTGGTTGTATAATAATTATAAATAATTCTAAGCATTCTCTCAAGTGATCCAGACTGGCTTAGGCTTACACTTACACACACAGCACATGCTCACGATCTAGGCCTAGCCATACATTCTTTCTTTCTTTTTCATTCTACCTGGATCTTTACTAATTGAAATTGCAGATCTTGTAATCACTGGTTGTTTCCCTTGGAAATGGTTAAGATAAGCCTTGCCTTTGCATACGATAACCTCATTGATCTAGTCCCAACGAGTTTATCTTAAGTGGACTCCACTGTATGTTCATTATCTCATTGACTTTGATACATGATGTTTTTCATTCCTCAATTCATTCTGCCCGTAATTAAAATGAAAATCTTAGTTGTACTGGAATTAAATTTTTGCTACATGGAAAAACTGACCCTCCCTAGGAGTAATTAAACAATTTCACATTGATTTATCATTCATGGAACATATGCTTACAGTACACTAATGATCAGGCACCAGTCTGTAAACGAGGTAGTGACTTCTTGAAAAGAGTCCAACAGTTTTAGAATTCTGACCCTGAGCTTTACATCAACAACCTCTGTCGTTCCTCTGGATCAAAAGAGTAAAATATGTTGTGAAGGACTGACGGCCTAGATTTATTGTATTGTCAGTACAGTGCATCTTAAGCAGGGAGTTCATATATGATGATAATTATATACATTGTAATCAATTAGGTACTTCAAGGAATGAGTAAGAATTTACAGCGGAATCCACTTAATTTAAGAACCTTAAGAACTTTAAATCCCAATGTTTTCTTTCTTTAGCGTCTATACAAATATATATATAAATATTATAAATGAACAATCCTTACATTTCTTTCAGATAGATATTAAACCAATGTCACCACATTTTGTGATAAATCTGACATTACAAATATTGAGCCAATTTTGGTATATTTGATTTTGAACATTGTCTGTTTCCTGATGTATAGAACACTACATGTGTTTACAAATTATGTCAGGAGAATGCATAAAACTAATGTTTATGATTCATGTAACACTTTTCATTGTAACAACAATCTAGGCCTAGATAGCTCTGGGTTCGATGTGGTATAATCACACAATGGAAGGTCTTTCTCTACTTTCCATAAAGCTATGCCCAAAGATTAAAATAAACTAAGGTTAAATTAGTTAAAATAAACCAAATTCTATCATCCACTGGAGTTTGTCTTGAGGGAATTACACTGTATTCTGAGAAAAAAAGTGGGAAGGGTAAAAGTAAAAAAGTAAAAGAAAACATAAATTGGACCTTGTCAAGTCACTGTCCATTTGAGAAAAAGAATCAACAAGATATCATCATTGACAGCAGTGGTATATGAGCAGAGGAGATTCCCTCTTATCCTCAGTTCATTTCTTTATCATTCTTTACTAGGAAATATTATGTATAGACTTATACATATAGTGCATCCTGTGTGATCTTTTAAAGCTGAGGCAATATAATTAGTTATAAATCAATAACAATGTCTCTAAAGAAAAGCAAAATCCCATTTCATAATACATTTGTCAGAATGCAATATTCAATCTTCAATTTATACATTTGTATGAATAAACATTCAATAATCATAGGTCATCTGGCCTTTGAACAAAACAAATGAAAATGTTAAACGTTCATTCAAACAAATGCACAATTGCCAAAAATATGTATGGTAAATATTAAATGAAAAAATAAAGTCCATCATTCAAAATTCAATACATGTACTAAGGACAATATTTAGGTAATGTATTAATGAGGGAAATGGCAAAGTTCAAATCACATTCAAAAGCTGCATTTGTTTGATTGTTCCCCTTTAAATGAGCCTTATGTGATCTCTGTAGTCCTTCACCTCCTGACTTGTGATAGTGAATATCAAAGTCAGAAATGTGCCACATATCATATTTCAACCATTGCAGTATAAGTATAACTATGATCTGAACTTAAGCAACCCCCCAAAAAAGGTGGTCACGGTTTAATAGCACCACAGCAAAAACTCAAGCTACGTATGCACAACAGAAAGTAGTTTCATGACAATACCCCATTGAGCTGAAGTTATATCACAAATTTTACAAAATATGAAGACAAAAAACATATGTTATATCAATTTAATTTGTTGACATATATCATGTGAAGTATGATCACATCACAACAGCCAGTTAACAACAGCATGTCAAAATGATTACTAAATAACTTGCTTTTTTTCTTTTAAAATAAAAATTGTGTGTTGCTTAGATAACCATATTCTCTCCTTTCAAGAAAAGGAAGAAAAAGAATGGGTACAGTGGAGAGTGCTTGTTGATCGCCTATGCCCAACCAAGGGCCACGGTCTAAGGAAGTAAGGAGAATAAAATCCAGTGGGATGAGTTTTTGAAAAGGCAAGATTTACTAAAATGGAAAGAACAAAGGGGGAGTTCCAGCTGACACAGTAGCATGATGATAAGGAATGTGAGGTACAAAAGCCTTTGGGATACAATTGTAATTCCACAAGCTACCTACCTAGAAACCTAAATCTCGAGAGGCCTGATTTAAGTTGTGTAGGTATTATATTGAGTGTCTAAACATTTCAGCCTTTTACTTACTTTCAGTTTGTTCCTTGAGGTGCAATCAAATATACTTGAAAGAAATCTGATCTGAACAACTTAAATTTCTAACTATACCAATATTAAGATCACTTTCTTCCTTTGGATTTATTAAAAATGTTTTCAAGCTTAATATTAATAATTTGTACAATGTAAATTCGAAGAGATTATAATTATCAAACAATGGTAACAATTTAGGTTATTTACTTAAACTTAAATAAGATTGCGATTAACTATGGTTAAGATAAAACAACTTGTCTCATCCCTTGGACTTTGAGTTTATCTGAAGGGAATATGTTGTACTTTGAATAAAGAAAATAGATACAGAACATATATACAAGAGAGAAAATATAAACTAGATCTTGTTATGTCACAATTGCCAATGTACATTTAAAAAGGAATATTAAAAATTGACAGTTTCATTGAAAGCATTGGCTCTAGATGGGAGCAGATTTTCATCCTCAATAATTTTCTTTATCATTCCATATCATGAAATAAAGCATAAATACTTTCTTATACATGTAGTACATTCTATTTGATCTTTCAAAGCTAAGGTCACATAATTAGTTATTAATCAATGCCACTGTCTCCACAGAAAAACAAAAGCCAGCTGCATAATACATGTGCAAAGTTAAAACGAAATTTTCGATATTCAATATGGATATCTAACTTCTAAGTCTAAGTAGGCTTGATTTTAGTTGTTTTAGTATTGTATTGAGTGTCTGAACATTTCAGAAGTATAATCAAAGAAACAGAGCAGCATGCATTCCTCAAACTCAAACTTGTTGGAGTGATCTGGTTATTCCTGTAAGTTGACAGGAAATGTTAAACCCCTTGCAGATGTCCATTTTCTAACTCCTAACAGTAAGGATCTTTTTCTTAGAGTAAGAACAGTTAATTTTCTTTTCTCTGCCACTTTTCTGTCGGTATTGAAGACTGATGATTTAAAATGTAAAGCAATGCAAGTGATGAATTGGATGAGACTGAATTGGGTGAATGTATCATGGCACAGAGCAATAGATAAAATGATAATGAATGACAACTAGGCCTATACACTTCACAAGTGTAATGTACTATCATCAGGTATACGTCAGTATGGAATGGGCTATTTTTAGTCACCAGCTAGTGAGCTTTACAGGCTACTAAGACGGAAAAAATTGCTCGCAATGCTGGAGCAGCAGACAGATAGTTATCCATTGGTAGGTTCGACTTTTGCATGAAAAAAAAACTTAAAGAAAATAAATGAAATTATTTGGGACAATATAGTTTGTTCGGGTAATAGTAATAAATGAATTCCGCCAATGTGTGTTCAAGTAATATGTGCTGCGCTGTAGTAATTTGGCATAAGAACTTTTATTTCTTATTCTGATTAGATCAGTTTTCTCATTTAGATTTATTAAAGGGCTTTTCAAGCTTAATAATTTGCACTATATAAATAAAGGGAGTATTAAAAAGGGGTAATGATAAAGCAAGGTGATGTGGTTAAATAATCTAAACATTATCAATGTTAATTTTGAGCTACCCTAAAATCTGCCACAGCAGAAGATAAAAGTGACTTTGCATGTATATAAAGAAAATCATAAGTTTATGCACTGGAAGACGAAAAATAGTATGAAAGAGAATTCATCTTTTTCTCACTTGTATTCGCATGTAACATAATTTCAGTTAATTTGTAGATCCTGTTGGCATTGGATAAGTAGAGTCTATGTGTAGATTCCATATAATAGAACTGAGAGCACCCATGTTTGATATAAATGTGACTCACGTATTCAATACGTTGCATTTTGAAGTAGGTCTTAATACTTAATACTTAATAAACTTCAATTCAATGTAACATAAGACTGCTAAGAATAAATGTTGGAGGCATCATTGCCAGGTGCATGCTGGTACAATGACTCGGATTCACGGTGAAATAGTGGTGCTATCTTGATATGTACATTATCACAGTGAAAGTCTAGCTCCTTAACGAAGTCTTTTTAATTTTATATGATGTTGTCATTCATCATTACAAAAGGGCTGTAAATAAAATAAGTCTATATAACTGTTGTCTTAACCTAACATGAAAGGAACAATAAATGTACTTATATTTGAAGCAAATCTCAAGTCCATATCCTGACAATACACTGCGGATTGTTACAACACTAAGAAATTTAGATCAACCTAAATGATAATTGTGTTAGAAGACATGTGTCATCATCATCATAGCCCTTCACCCCTATCTGGGTTTAGGTCACAGGCAAGGTATTTCCATTTCTATTTGTCTTGGGACATCCTAACCAGTTCTGACTAAGTCAGTGCTGTTCTTTCTTTGTCTTTCTCCAAGTAGAAGACATGCATTTTGCAAACTAATATAAGTGTGGGTTTGTTAAATTTTAAACAGTGAGAAAATTAAAGGGATTTATAGCTTTGTTGAAATAAGCCCAGACTTCAAATAAAAAAATTCTCAGAAAACCAAAGTTAACTTTAATAATGCATGGGTGAACAGACTATAGTAGGCTACTTTACTTTAACTATTACTCCTATCTACTAATGACTTCAGTGAATTGAAGGGAGTTATGGGTATACTATTAGTAATAGGGCCTTCAGAAAGAATATGGTATCTAAATATAAGCATCTTGGAGGGATCTCAAATTTCATTTGACATTGATTGTGTGTGTCCTCATTACACATTAATATTGTACCAACATCAGATTCCTCATACATCATAGGAATGAGTTTAAATTATGATCTATTAGTTCATCCCAGTAACAACTAAATTGTATATGTATAGATCACAACAAAAGTTTTGTTGTGCTCTTAGCCTATCATATCATATATAATTTTTGTTCATTCATTCCTTATCCCTAAAATCAAGTAATTGTTACACAGAAAGACAAGTCTAGAAACAGAGAGCAAAATTTTCCCCCTTTTGGCGAATCTGGTTACACTTTGGAATTCATAATAAAACATGCAAAAATTGTACTCATAGATTAAGTTGATAAATATAAAACAATCAATCTGATAATAATTGGTCTGTTATGAGATTTGATAAGTTCATAACAAGAATATTATTATGAATAAGACTATAGAAATTCAAAAGAATTTTTCAACATTTCATATGACAACTCATATCACAAAAACAAACTGTCAATAAAATTCAAAAAGTTAAAAAAAATGTCATAAAATCATAAACTAAATACATTGATAAAATACTAATATTAATAATTATGGCAGAGACTCATTAAGGAGACTTACAGATAAAACCATTATTACCAGCATTTAAGTACATAGTTTATCTATGACACCAAATCAAAGTAAAATAGTTACTTTATTAAGTAATACATGTTGAAACAGTATCTGAGATGAATTATGGAATAATTAATTCAATTAATAAAAAGTAAAATGTGGGAACATATCTTTCATGATGTATTCATATTAATGAATTCATAATATAATACATGTATATGCAGTTTTGTGTCATCATCACGAAATCAAAAATTGGTTTTCGCAGAAAAAAGTTTTACTCTCAACAACATCTTGGAATTTCCACCACCACACATTTTTCCACCTTAGCAAATTGCAGTAAGAATCAAGAAGATTATCAAGGGCATTTGAGAACATATCTATTGGCCTGTGAATTATATTTTTAGGGGATTCAGTCCCCTAAGCGGTTGACAATGATACAGAGAAAAACAGGCGAGTCTAGTGATGCAGGTCACACCAGCCGACTCATTTTATAAAGCTGTGGACACTGAACATTCTAAACTACCTCTTTCAGGTTAAAAATTGCTCTACTTGCTTCTGAAAAAATGAAAATTTCTCATCACATGTCATTTTTGTACTTTGTAAATGTTTTTATCCTGGATTTTAGTGTTGCCATCGAAATCAACAAGACCAATCATGCCTCTGAGTCTAGATGTGTGTCAGCAATCAAGGCATTGGAATTATTGAACAGTATTTCTGAAGAATCGAATGATAAATATCATAGATCACTTAGAGTTTCAGCAAGAGAAAAACAGGCGAGTCTAGTGATGCAGGTCACACCAGCCGACTCATTTTATAAAGCTGTGGACACTGAAAATTCTAAACTACCTCTTTCAGG
>JBBPCV010784595.1:0-10501 GCA_037974505.1 Plocamopherus tilesii
AATGTGTTTTAGGGTCTATCCCGAAGGAAGACCGGGATAGACCCAAGCGTCAGCCACAGTGCAGCGCCGCCAAGGTGATGATGATGATGATGATGATAATGATGATGACGATAATAACAATTGTAATCAGACATCGTCTTCACGTCCAGTAATAAGAACACGGCTAAGCTTATTGCATCTCTCCTTTCCACTTTTACTGTCTTTCGTCCATTGTAGATTCCAGCAGCTCAGGAGATCCAATGTATAATATGATGAAACAAGGCCCTCCAGGCATGGGACCTATGCCAGGAGTAAATCAAGTACGTTCCGTTCCCCTTTTTTTTTCTCACCATTGCCTATATAATTTCATACAAAATTTATTTGGTTCTTTTAAAGTTTTAGAAGTTTCTTTGAATAATGGACAGTACTGAAAGAGATTTTATTGAGAGAAGAATTGTCTGACAATATCTGCTGACATACAGGAAGGATATGGCTGGTCTCAGTGATTCTGGGTGCCCCCTGATACTATTTGCCCTGAGGATCAACATGAACGGAAGTCGACTCAAAACTCAGATTTCAGGAGACTGAAGACTGATAAGTCCAGCCCAATGTTTAGAGATAAGACAACCTGATAGACACCCACCATCGATGGGTTAAATATTTGCCACATGGAATGTAAAGACAATGAACAAATAAGGAGTGTTAAATGGTGTTATCCAAGAGATGGAACATCTATAACTTGACATTCTTGGTACAGCTGAAATATATCGGAAGGGAGCAGGAGAATTTAAAATCCAATTGCTACACTTTAAATGTTTGTTCAAAGGGATATAATCACCTGTGAGCAGAAGATGCTAGAGGCTCAATATATAAATATTGGAAAATACAATTTCGGAACGATTGAAGTTAAAGTCTGTTCATATATTTTGGGATGCACAATAACTGATGATGGATATAAAATGAAAGAAGTAAAACAACACTTGTGGTGAAGGCAATTTCTAAGGAGCATAAAAAATTGCCAAGAAGAACCTTGCTATTAAACTAAAAATGAGAATATTAAATGCTATACACTTCCTGTGGCCAGTTAGTGAAACTTGAACATGTACACAAAACAACTCAACGGAATCAATGGGTTTGAAATGTGGTGAGTTAAAGAATTTTGAGAATGCCTTGGAAAGAATGAATGGCTTACAATGAAATTCTAGAAAAAAATAAATGAAAAAGGATTGGTAAAACATCTAATCACAAGAAAAATTAGCTTTTTAGAGATATAATCAGAGCCACTTCAGGTATGCTTAGCCATTTATACTACAAGGAAAGGAAGAGGGAGATCAAAAAGAAAATGGATGGCTGGCATCAGGAAATTGGAGGAATTTTTAAAAGAAAAATTTAATATCTTTAAAGGCCCGGAAATAATTATGGTGCCCCTCACGGCTGATACATTTCTGATAGTATCTGACATGACTGATGCATGTCTGATTTTAGTATCTTTAAGATACTGTCATTCAGGGTGTATGTTAGAAGGTATTGGATTTTTTTTTTTTACAACTTAAAAAAATAGCTAAAAGAGGTACAGTTTGTGCTAGAGAGATTTGGTATATTGTCAAGACACATCATTTTTATTAATGCAAATTTTTAAGTTTAACTTAGCCTACTTATTTAGTCAAGTAGGTTTTCATATATAGTTAAATTTGAATGCACTTCCCAAGTGCCTAGATCCCTTCTGTATCGATAAAAGTGTGTGGAAGTGTAATTTATTCTAGCTTACATTTTTTTTAGTCAATTTTGGGTTTGTTTTACTATTTTCAGTTTCCAATGGGGGGACCAGATGGAGGAATGGGGCCGATGGGACCTGGGGACATGCCACCAGTCATGAATGGTATGATTTGTTTCCTTTTTCATGTTGGTATTTTGTTATTTTGGTTTGTTTTCCCCTTCCCCCCTCACCTGTCATACTTTCTTAGAAAGATTGCAACTGGCCTATAAAAAATGGTTATAGTGATTTTACCGTTTGAAGAGAAATGCGGGTGGGAGAAATGAGAATTATTTCTTTTGGAACCAGGAGTATTCATTTAAAGGTAGACATTTTTAAGTCTATTTGTTCTCACCGAGCTCAGCTCGCTTGCTTACAGTTAGGCAAAAGCCTGGTTTCAGTGTCTGAAATGTAATAGTGCTAAATGAGAGATTATCAACAACTTTGTGTGGATTTGAAGGCTAGGTAGTCTTCAGCATGAGAGCTGTATTGAAAAGACTGTAGGTATTTTAATATTTACAAGTGATGTTACAAGAAAGCTTTGTTATTAACATTCACAAAGAAGGAAAGCAAGAAATATTAAGATTGTTGGGGTTTTTTTTTTCTCAATTTATATTGTCAAACATGGCTTTACTGATGACCAAGGAAAATCACAGTGAAAGTATTTAACCCTTAAGTTCTTAAATCAGAACTTGAGGGCTATTTGGATTTTCGCCTTCCTGCGTGCCGGCTTGATGTATTATGTTTACATTTAAAAGCCATGAGAGCTCTCTAGAATAAGACTTATTGATTTAAGGCCCTATCACGTTCCAGTTCACCATCTGAGACACTTCGGTGACATTCCTTATTCAAGCTCTGAGGTTTCGCTACTTTTTTCTTTCCTGTGCAAGTAAAGTGATCTTATATAGGTCATTGTTTGAATGGATCTCTTGGAAAACTTCTGTAATAAAGATCTTTCATTCGTCCTCTTAGCCCATAAATCTACATCGCTCTATCTATATACTAGGCCCATGGTTAATTCAGATTACCAGAAAGTGAATGTTTGTGTGTTTCATTAGTTTTGCTTTGAGGAATTTTATCTCCTCCTGGTCAAGTTCAGCGTCTGACACAGTTCCTGTCAGGGTCGACCTTTAAAAAAAAATGACACTCAAAAAGGGTCATAAAGTATGTAGAAAAGGAGATGCAAGAAAAAAACGAAACAGCTGTTGACCGTATGTGTAAATCAAATTGAAGGGAAAAGGCTATGGACCTACCAAAGGTGTTCCCCAGATAGGGTCAAATTGAGACTGGCAATCTCCTAGTTTTAAAAATGATTTGTGTTCCATTTTTGGACAAAATTAAACTTTTTGGAAAGGATATTGTTGGGCAGGTTTGGTTGGCTTGAATGTAACATATGGCCTCTTACTTACACTGTCTTGAAGTTAATTTACTGTCCATTATATACATAGATTGAGGTGGTTTATTTACTTAAAAGATTCATTTATGACTAATTGTGAATAAATCAACATTTTCAAGTCTCTCTTACAAACATCACTTTAAATTCTTATGGATTATAATGGTAGAAGTCATTGAATGATTACAACAACAATCAGTCCAGGGAAGCATGCTTGAATGCTGAAAATTTGTGAAGAATGAATGTTAGTTGCTTCCAGTTGAAGTAATGAAGTATTTGTTATATAAAAAAAAAAAGAATAATAATTGAGTAATATATACATGAGAATTTTTTGTAAGCTGGTTTGATTTCTGGTGAGTATTAACATGTTTTGTTAGAAATGTTAATTTGGTAGTCTTAACAGCAATAGGTTCAAATTTTACACCATTATGTATTTGTTCTTTGTATCTTTTTTGACTTTCTTTCTTGTCAAAATGTTGAGACAATTTTTGTTTCAATTATTTGGAAGGAATTTTCATTTAAGGTCAGTAAAGTCAACATGTTTATTCTCTGTACTTGTCTTTTAAATGGTAGCAGAAGCAATGCCAGTATCTTTGACTTTCCCTTATTTGAATATGAATTTAAATATGAGCTTTTCTATCTGTTTGGAAAATAGTAAGGTTGTGTTTTGTTTTTACTTCATCTTCCAAGACACTTTGAGCATGTAAGATTGACATATTTTTAGTAATCCTCCAATGTATCTGTCATTTACTGTCTGTTTTAAGTACATATTACTTACACACACAAAAAAAAACACACATGATTTATTATAATAGCAATTTCATTTACTGAATAGACATACTAATACATTTACACTCTGCCTCACAGGTGACATGGACGTCATGAAGAACTCTCCAGCAAATGGTCGGGGCACCCCACGAGAGGATATGCCTCCAGTAAGCAGTGTGGCTGGTGGGGGGGACATGGGCCCCTACGGACTGGCGGGTTATCAAGACAGTGTGAGTCAGATTCTCATGTGATGGATCACAAAACACTTGACTTCCCCTCTTTTTCTCTTTCCATCCCCCTCACCATTTCCCATTTCAAACCCATCATTTTAACCATCTGTCTAGACTCCATTCCACCACATTTCATCACAAGGCAATCTTTCTGCCCCTTGTCCCATCCATCCACCCAGTCTCCATCTTCTTTACGTTTAGTTCTGTCTCTATGTTACCCTGTCCCCAATGCATCTTCCCAAATGTTTCTTTTGGCTCTTTTTTTTTTTTTCTTCTTTCCTCCCAAACCCCTTCCCCTGTCCCAAAATATTTGTTCAGTATGTTAAATCAAGTAAGAAGAAGCATTGAAGACAAATATCTCTTTCTCGCAGTGTCCATTCTTTATCCTCTGAAAGAAGTTGGCTCCCCCTTTTGATCCCTTCTCCTTTTACCCTCCCCCTCTTCCCCAACTCCCTTTTTCTCTTTGTCTCCCAAACACTACCTAATTTAAGGCCTGTTCTCCTCAAGCTATTACTACCTTGTTGTTAAATGAATGAAAAACAGTTGCACCCAGTTCTCTAAAGGTGGAGAAAAAGAAAGAAGAAGCAAACGAAAGAAAGAAAGAAGAAAAGAGGGAAACTCGCAGAGGAAAAAGACTCGCTTTTGATTCACAGTTAAAGAAGCAAAGCCTCAAAAAGATGAGATGCGAGCCATCAAGGAAGAATCGCCATATCAGGATTACTGTCATTGTACATCACTTTGAGCTACACTACCCTTCTTGCTCCCTTCCCTTGCTGCATGAGATTATATCTGGCCTTATGGAATAAAACATTATCTAAATGCTGTTGTTCCCTGCTGAACTTTTGATATATTTTACTTGTCTTTATGTGGTGTTAGAGAAGACTGGCATTATTGTGGGATTGATAATCTTTCTATAATTTCTACTTCTTTATTTTTTTTTTCTATTTTTTTTTCTTTCTTTTTTTTGAAGACAAGAGAGAAAAGGTAAAATACAAAGCGAAGAGGATCAGAGAGATGAGAGAGGAGAGAGGGAGAGAAAGAGAGAGAGAGAGAGAGAGAGAGAGAGAGAGAGAAAGAGAGAGAGAGAGAGTGAAAGAGAGGAAAAAAATACAGATGTAGTTTCACTTTTTTATAAATTTGCTCAATATTGTTAAAGGCACCTCTGAAAACGACATTTTACATTATGTGTTGAAAAATAAAACTCATGCTAAGTTGTGAGGATGTTGTTTGAATGATTTGTCATACAAGTAATCTTTTTCTTATCATCGAAACATGCATTGAAAACATACATTCTCTACTGGATGTTTGAAAAGAATCTCAAATTGTTACACATCGTTTTTCCTACGTTGACTGAAATAAAAAAGAAAATACAACTACACAAATACGAGGAAGTGGTGGAGGGTGTTTTGCATATCTATACATATATATATATATATATATTATATATTATACATCTGTCTACCTTCACATGCTCCACTCTTTGTTGTTTGTATATAAATCACTTGCTAAATAGTTCGAGGGGGGTTGTTTCTCTGTATGTGTGAGATGACAGCGAAATTGACATTTTGAACCAATTTGATCCGAAGTGAAATCAGCCATAACTTTTCTTCAACAGCGTCAAGATAAATACTTACTTAACAAAGAATAACAAGTATCATATTTATTTAGTAATATGCGCTAGAAGAGTAATTGCTCCCTATATAGAGAAACTAGACTAAGTAGCTTCATTACATTCAAAAGATATTGTAACATTTATTTCAAGAAATGAAGAAAATATTGTTATTGTAGTCAAACAAAAAACCATACGGGCTGGGAAAGAAAATGTATCTTCATACAACTGATGAGTTGATAACTCAATAACTTCCATCCTTTCCCAGTGCTAATTTCCCTTGCAAGTTTTGCTCTGGTCATTATCATCGCAACCCTAAGACTGCCTCTCACCTAACGTCCCTGTCCTGTATAAAGTTCCACTTCATAAAATGTCGATGAATCAATCAGCTCCTGCTCCCAACACCCCCCACCCCCTCCCCCCTCTTCTTCCCCTTATTTTACTCAACCTACCTGCCATCTTTTTCTTCCCCCACCCTCTCTGTCTCGAGTATGGGCATGATTGTTTGATCCTGTTTCTATTCACTATTGTCAGTGTCCCACTGTTAGATGAAGAAAATGTTTATTAATAGAGTTATCCAAAGGTGCCTATTTCTTTATTTCCATCTTTTTTCTTTCTTTCTTTTTTTTTGTTCTCTTTTTATTAATATTTTGCCTTTCTTAAGTTTTCTAGTAGTTTTGGTTTGTTTTGAGGTTGTTGTTTGTTGTTTTTTGTTTGTTTTTTGGTTTTTGTTTGTTGTTTTTGTTGTTTGTTTTGTTGTTGTTATTGTTTTTTGTTGGGGGGTTTTTTCTTTGTTATTGTTTTTTGGTTTATTTTTGGTTTGTGTTTGTTTTCTTTTCTTCTTTTTTTTCTTTCTTTTTTTTTTTAGCAAGGTGTGTCTCGGAACTCAGAATATCTTATATCGTTAGATGTTTTTGTTTTTGTTTTGTTTACTTTTTTACTAGGTTTTAAGCCATTGTCACTTTATTTCTATCCTTTCATCTTTATGGGTTTTGTTTTTTAATCTAGTTCAAGTACATAACCTATAAGCCTCAACATCCTTGTTTATCATAGTCTTTTCACTACTTTTTTCAGTTATGCTGTACTGCTTTTGATATACTTTATTTGTTCAGCTTTTTTTTCCCATGCTCTTCATATTGACTTTAGGAATTTAATAATCTTTTTTTTTTTCAAGAATGATATAGTGGCTTTATTTGTTTATGTATTAACCTGGTAATGTTTCTTATGTTTTACTCATTTAGCTGCTTGCTTTTTCCTCACCTCAGCATGCACTGCTTTTGTGTGAAGTTTATATATTTGATTGTTTATTCTTCTCTTTTATCACTGTCATACCATTGTCATCATCAATTTATAAATTCTATTTCTTATTTAGATACAAACACGCGAGATTTCTTATTAGCTCTTATCTTCCCCCATCTGTTTATTATTTCAACCTTCAACAATGGGAATTTTGGTCTGTGGTACCAGGATTTTTTTTTTTTTTTTTCCTTTGTTGGGTTGTTGTTTTTTGTTGTTGTTTTATGTTTGTTTGTCGCTTTGTTTGTTTTTTGTTGTTGTTGTTTTTTGGGGTTTTTTGTTTTGTTTTTTGTTGCTGTTGTTTTTTGTTTTGTTTTGTTTTTGTTTTGTTTTGTTTGTTTGTTTTTGTTAGGGGGGGGGGGGTTGGGGTTGGGGGGAGGGAGTTTGTTAATATTGTAGGTTCGTATTCCAACCTCACAAGGCGTTGACCGAAGTGTAGGTTATCTAGCTTGATGACAATCCTTCTTTTACTTCGTCTTGTGGAATCCTTTTGCTTAACCCCCTCCCCCATCTATCTCATGTATCTGCTCAAAGGGTGTATTTCACAACCTAACTCCTCCACCACGTCCACGCCCTGTCTGCCGTGTCATCATCAAGTTCTGCGGTTGTTGGGTTTGTTTGCTTTTTCCTTTCGTTTTTAAATCGGTTTTTTTTTCATTACATTTTGGGATATTTTGGACCTTGACACAAGTATCAGAGTCGATCAAGTCACAAAATTGAAAATAAACAAGTAAAAAAAGAAATAAATAAGAAAGTAGGGCGAAATTATGAGCCTTCGAAAAAAAAAGTGTGAAGCAAGGGCTGACAAGATGAGCAAACACTTTTTGGATCGATTGTGGCTAGATACAATTAGATGAAGCCGTAAAGAGTGAATATTAATACCCTCATCATTTTTGTTACAGCGGTATTCACCCTCTTTACCCACCCCTACTACCCAAAAAAGAATGAAAACCGACACAAACAAACAAACAACAAAAATATAAATAAATTTTTAAAAACCCAAAAGAAACAACAAAACAAAAAAACATCAAACAAACCAGCCAATAACAACCATAAAATAAAACAAGAACAAGGAACATGAAAAACATACAATAAGAATAACGAATTGCACAAAACTATCAAAACAAAATCTCTTCTCCTTTTCAAGACTTGTTCATCTAACTTGGGGTCTTGTTTGTTTGTTGTTGTTTTTTTCTTTTATCATTCATAAAGATCTATTTGACGAAAGGGCGGTGTCGCTGCTTATTTTTTCGTTATGTGTAGCAACCCGAATTGGGCTCCACCTCCCACGATGTTTTATTTCAATCAATAAGCATTGGCGACACGTTGCTGACAGAAGCTGGCGAGGAAATTTTTTGAAAAAATTTTGTTTCACAAAAACTGTTCCAATCAAGAAAAGAACAGTGTTTATACCATAAAACTCAATTTTACTTGACCTTGTTAATATTTTTATGCAAACCAATAAAACCGTAGTACACCCTGCCCAGTCAAGTGAAGCTGAAGGAACTACTGTCTATGAGAAATTTTCTGAAAGGGACTTAAAATGTACTGCTTGGGGCCGGGCGTATTTTTGACACGAAGGGTAATTTTCTCGTGTTACACCGGAATGTTATGGCGTCGGCGCCAAACTTGAGGTGGCCAATCCTACTGCTGTCAGTTTAATCATGACAGTGCACATCCAGATCTTGAAAGGAATAGATCAACTTCAACTGTGGAATTGCGTGGGTTTCCTTTATGTACATCATAATGAGGGATTATAAGGATGGTCTTTGATCTCATGAGTGTACACAAAACGTCACATAACACGTGCATGGTCAAACCTCTAAGCTGAACACACGCAAGCACACATTATAGTATTACGTATACACGAACACACACACACATGCACACACACACACATACACACACACAAAAATGCACTTGTCGTGTTTGTCTCTTCGACGTACATGCGCGCGTACTGCATACTTCATACTGCACTTTTTGTGTGCGCCTGGAAGTACAACGTGCCCTTCTATTGTATTGTGAATGTGACGTCACCATTTCGGGGTGAAAAAAAAGATGTCTGCCGAACAACAATAACAAATAGGTTTGGGAGAACCCAGACTTTGTCTTGAGAAAGAGAAGGAAGCGGGAAAATAGGGATTGGGTCGAGGAAAGGAGGTCATAAAATGTGAGAGTCAAATGGAAGATAAACGTTTCTTAACTCTTTCCAAAGAAAGAAAAGATAAAAAAAGATAAAAGACAGAAAAGGAAGACAGCAAGAAAAAAATGAATAAAAAAAACCAAAAGAAAGGATAAAAAGAAGAAAGAAAGAGAGAAAGAAGGAAGGAAGGAAAGAAAGAAAATTGAGAACAAAAAGTAAAAATTATTTTTTTTAAAGCATTGCATTCGGAGAGGTATAGAGAGTTTTCCGGCGAAAAAATTACAGATTAAAGCTTAGGTAGGTTTAGATCCTTGTATAAATTATAAGGTAACCATTCTTTTCAATGTAATTTATGGTTCAAATGTGAAATTGCCTTAAGAGACCTGGTGCTCAAACATTTACATTACCATCTTCTAGTGTATATTGTCAAAATATATTCATACTTTCCTAGTACCTTTAAATTATGGAATAAACTGTTTGTCAGTGTAAAGTGCAGTAAAGATACAGACGATTTTAAACAGAAACTTAAATATACAACATTAATATGTAAATACTAGAGCAGGCTGCAGTCTAATTATCAATAATCGTTTTATATAATTTGATTATAGAGACCCTACTTTGTGAGTACAATTCATTCAGTCATTTTACTATTTGCATAATTTTGCATTGATTTAATTTAATTTCAATGGGGCATTTAACGGTTTTCAACCTATGACGCCCTTAATTTTGATATGTTATGATATCATATGATAATTACTTTTCGGAGCATTTCGGAGCATTGACAAGATCTAGAATACACAGTTGACTCGGTCTGTCATCTATTTTTAGAAGAAGACAAAGCAGTGATCTGTGCATCCCTTTGGTCAATCGGGCTCAGCAAAAATTACTTTGATGTACTGAGGCAGGCGACTTGTATGAATGTCAAGTTGAACGTAGGCCTTGATGTGACAGAGAAGAGTGATGCAGGAATGGCCAAGACCAGGAGGCAGGGCAGGTTCAAAGGGAGGGCAACCTGGCAACAGGGTAGCCAGAAAATCTCGGCGTGGGTGGAACATTCCAGAAGTCTCAACCATTTAGCGTGACACTGCGTGGGTGGATGTGTTTATGATGAAAGGACGTCCCTGCAATGGGTTTTAGCGATAAGGCATTGGTCGGAGGCAGTCCGTGTAATTACCCGTGGATGTACAGTGATAGATGTAGAGATGTTTAAATCCATATCGGGATTTATGAGGCTTTTGTTGTTTTTGGTTTACCCTTTCTCTCTCTCTCTCTCTCTCTCTCTCTCTCTCTCTCTCTCTCTCTCTCTCTCTCTCTCTCTCTCTCTCTCTCT
>JBBPCV010784706.1:0-10499 GCA_037974505.1 Plocamopherus tilesii
CTCTCTCTCTCTCTCTCTCTCTCTCTCTCTCTCTCTCTCCTCTCTCTCTCTCTCTCCCCCCTCCCTCCCCCTCCCCCCTCTCCCCCCCTCCCCTCCCCCCTTTCCATCTCTCCCTCCCTCTTCTTCTCTTTCCCTTCCTCTCCCTTTCTCCCTCCCTCTCTCTATTCTCTGTCTCTATCCATCCATTCATCCATCAATCCCTCACCCATCCATCCATCCTTTCTTTCCATCCATCCATCTGTCTGTCTCTCTGTCTGCTCTCTATCAATCTCTCTATCTGTCCATCAATCCATATACATGACATTTTTTTTCTTCCCCTCCTTTTATCATACACAAAACAGTGAGAGAATATATAATATACATTTTTTATGTCTTTTTTATCATAATGCATATATAGACCAATCTTTTGAATATAATTTGATCCACACAATTAAGAAATCATGTATATAAGTTGTGTTCACCCTTGAATCTTTCTTCAATTTTATTGACCATTCTGTTCTTTTTCATTTCTAATATGTTCTTCTTTTTAACTTTTCTCTATTTTTTTTCCTTTCATCTTTTATTTTTCTTCCTTTCTTCTGCAACAGGCTGGGGAAGTAAAGCTGTAAAGACGTTCACTTTGATGATCGAACGTTTTCCTGAAGACGTCAAATTGCGCTGTGAGCTTGGGGTAACTCACATGTTGATTGGCCGCAACAATGATGCTGAGGAAGTCTTTCAACAAGTTAGTCTTCTATACTGTAAATTTAAATTAATATGTATGGTATACATATTTATATATTTAAAGATGGTGTTTATATTTATATATTTAAAGCAAAATTATCAGTTTATTCTGATACATAAAATTGCAATGTTGAATTTATTACTGAAACAAAGTAGGCCATTCAATCTATTGTATCTCTCAACTGTTGACATTTTTTCATTGTTCCTTCCACTCCTTTGTCACACACTTTGTTTGTTACTGATACTGCAGGTCCTTGAGTTTGATCCCAAAAATGGATTCGCCAAAGCTCATCTTGGTTTCATCATCAAAACGAGGGACAATAATTTGGAGAAAGCTATCCCATTGTTACGCGACGGCATTGCAAGCGGGGAGGAAGGGACCAATGATGGGCGATTCTATGTCCAGTTGGGAGACGCTCTCATTCGTGTGGGACAGGAAGAGGAGGTAGGAGCCAAATTTTCATGATAAACCTAGTTGAAACATTTGGTCGCTAATAAAGTCATGTCACTGTAATTTTGTCTGTTACCATGTTCTCTCTTTCATTCTCTCGGTTTTCTCTGGAGCTTTCAGTTGGCAGACAATCTCTCTTCATTTCTGTCTGTCTCTACACATGTCAACCACATTTCGTATGCTCCTGATGTTTGTCCGTTCCATTATATTATTTAACCACTTGTTACCATGTTTCTTGGGCATTATCATCTACTGGTGAACATAGCCTTCCTTACCCAGTCTCTGTACCTTTGTACATTGTGCTATACTACTCCAATCCTTCCTTGTTTAATTTTTTCATATCATTTTACTTGCTTTTTGTGATTGCCCAGATTTTTTGTTTCTTCTGTGTGTTATGAAGCATGAGGGTCATATAATTCTAAATAGTTAATCAAGAAACTCATTTGTCTGTGTGAAATGATTTGTCCAATTTTCTCTCTTTTTATCATTCCATCTTTGATCTCACCTTGATATGATTTTTTTTTTTTTTTATGCTTCAATATTGCAGTTTCTGTGTATCTCTCTATATATGTTAGGACTTTACAGCAATGGAGTTTTAACCAGTCAGGCAAAGCCACCAAACCACTAAACCAATTATGCTCAGATTTTAACAATCAATTCAGATTTTGGCTCTCCATGTTTCGATAAAGTAAAATTTCGATAATCATTTTCTTTCAATAAACACTATATTCTTTTTTCCCTCACTGAAGTCATTTCACGACTGCCGACACCATAACTCTACCCTTTTACTTTTTCACTTTCACATGCTAGGCTTTCCTTTCCACCCGTCATTAGTCATTAGACCGTTTTAATGATCATTCATCTCAATCAATTCAATGTGAAAGTTTTGATCGATTTAGAAGTAATCTAGACCTTCGACGTCTAGATTGGGGATCTAAATCTCTAATCTGAATTTAATTTAGATCTAGAGATCCAACTGAAGTGACTGAAGATCTAAACTAGATCTACTAAAATCTAGATCTAGATCTTTAGCCTTCTTGATCTAATTTAGCGAATAATCTAACGATGTTAGATTCGAGATCTAGATTCTGCGAATCATTTCCAGCTGAAGGAAAAGTGCTTATTATATAAGTATTTGATCTGTACCGGTATGTAATATTAAAGCTAAGTTTGATGATGGAGGATAGAAACTGTTGGCGAAGTGCGTAGCGCATCAGACTTCTAATCCGATGGCGGTGGTTCGATTCTCGCACGTTGCGTTAACTTAAATTATATTTAAGTACAGTAGTTTCCGGGGGAGTGCCCTCCAGCTGAATACCCATTTCGCCTAAGTGCCCGCTATTTCTACGAAACCGATTTTTTACTATCAGAATTATCACTCTAAGTGCCGCTTCGAAAGCCATCTGCCGCCTTAGTGCCCGGTATGTTGGCATGATGTCAATCAAATAAGCAATGAAATAACTTACTTCAGATAAAGTAACCATGAACACTTGTCTGGAGTTTGCTAAGGTGCCAAAAGGCATCCCTCCCACTCACTTGAGTAGTTTCCCCCACCCTTTTGTCTGGAACATGTAACAAATGAATACCCCATTTGCTGGTCCACTGTCCAGCCAATCAAATTCGTTAATGGCCTAGATTGTCGATAAAGAGACATGCTGAGCTGTTCAATGACGCAAGACGGCCCACACCTTGTCTTAACAAGGTGGTTGGTCAGAATGAATGATCGTCTACGCTGTCTACAGATTTACTTAACACTATGCACTCGAGTCCCTCCCTGTCGCGACAAAATGATCACTGTCTGGCTGTGAACAGGGGTATCTTTGAACATTTTGAAATGGGCTGCATGGCTCGTAAACTTACATGTGATTTAAAAACTCAGCAAGATGATCTTTATCCATACGTTACAATCACGCTTCAATATGCGTTATAAACTTCAAGAGATTTGAAAACTCAAGTTAAAGATAATGAAAATCAGACCTCTACGGAGCTGCTGGATCGATATCGCCTGAGTGCCCGCTTCTCCTAAGTGCTTGGTTAGGCTGCTTCCTGACCATCGGGTACTCTTGTGGAAACTACTTTACATCCCCATGCATAAGTTTGAAATTACATTGGGTTTCATTGCCAAATTTCTGTGTCCTTATTTTTATTTTCAACCTAGCATTTTTTAAATCATATATATCTTTATAGTGTGATATTCCATTTCCTAGGTATTTTTAATATATGAGATATATACATTTGAAAAAGTCAAATGTATATCTTATATAAAGGGTAATAAAAAATAAATGTGGATGCTCATGTCCAAGGAACAATGGAATGGGAGAAGTAGATAAGGTTGTGGATCCAATCAATAAGGTGGAAGTGAGATTGCCTAGACAGCATACCAATTCATAGGGGCATGGAAATGCCTAGGAGTGAGTGCAGTTGAATTATTAACAACTATTTTAAGTACTAATATCTTTGTAATCTTTTATTTTACAGCTTGTCTGATTCATGTTTGAGGTAAAGCCAAAATAATTCTCTTATATGATAAAAAAGTTAATCAAATATCAGATTTTGAAAGCAAAGAAACTCAATTGTTTTCTGCACAGGCTCGTCGTCACTTTAAGGAAGCGGAAACAAAAGGCTTGTTTTTGTCTGAATGGCAAAGATCTCTGTACAATGTGGAGAAGTTGACAGGTCGTCCTTTCTGGACAGCTAAGCAACTTGGCTATGAAAAATACATAGAGGTGAGCCTATACAGTTATCTCTGTCTGAATTCTGTGCTTTTTGTAGTCTATGTGTCTCTATATCCTCACCAATCTTTACACCATTTCCTTATCCCCATTACACTATGTCTCTCTGACTGGCTGTGTGTCTGACAGTTATGTATATGTATGTCTAACTGTGACTCACTCACTTCCACTCGAACGTGGTGCAATTTTTGGTAGGCCTAAATCTGACACGGCTTTGGTCTTTTTGCATGTTAAGTTTGACCTTATTTAAAGTTTATTGCTGCTCTTAAATTGTGTTCAGTATAAAGTCATACATTTGGGTTTTTTTTTAGATAATATAGAATAGAATAGAATCAACAAAGGGCCTAAATGTACATAATATGTAGTTGGCCAGAGCCTAAAATGCCATGTGATAAATTAAAAAAAAATAATATTATAATCATCATACAAATATCTTAGAGTGTGGAGTTCCCTGTCCAAAGCAATCTGAAAGCCATTCACTGTATTATTATTTCAGATTTGAGAATGTCTGAAAGTAAGGTCAAGGTGGCACTCTTGTGTACTGAAGTTTTAAAATATGGTTACTCTCTTCAATTCTATATAGATTATAAAGATTGATTTATACAATGTTTAGATAAAATATCAATCATGGAGGTAATGATGATGATAATGATAACTGTGAATTAGTAGAAATGCAAAATATTTTCTGTATTTCTATAATTAGCTGCTGGAGAAAAACTGGGAGACAATTCGTGATGAAGGCTTGGCACAGTTGGATAAGGAAACTGGCTCCTTTAAATCGGAGGAAGAAAACTTGAGAGATACTGGAGAATGGAAACAGTTTACCCTCTATCAACAAGGTATTGCTTATATTTGCATCTTTACTCAATAAATAAACATTTTCAAGAAAAAATTTTTAAAAATCAGTCTGATCTTCTAGTTGTATCAGAATCAAAAGTATATATATGCCATCTTTCCCTCTTGTCTTTGTTTTTAATGTGCCATACATATTTTTATCAGACATACATTTATTGCTTGTGAAAGTAAATATTTATGTCTTCTATATATGGTGTTAGGTTTAGAGATATAGCTCTTCAGTACATAGTCATTGGCTTGTTTTCTCTATCAAGTTCGAGACTCGTGATTGGCTTGCTTTCTTGATCATCTTCAAGATTCATCATTTTGCTTATTTAAAAAAAAATTTGGTCGACATAATTGAGAATCAACAGCTGATTTCCTGACATAAGAGTTGAAAGAGGATACAGTGCATTTAAACCCAGTTATATTTATATCAAGGCAGACGACTTGGATATTTTGATACTGAATTTCTAAGTAGATGCCCAGCACTATTGAACATTATTCACTGCAATATTGCAATGAACTTTCGGGATGGTGTGGCACATTGGGTAGTTTTCAATATGTCAATGGTGTTACTTTTGTCTAGCATGTGTTGATTGGTGCATTTTAACAAAAGACCAGTATGTAATTGTCTAGCTGTAGCTACACTTTCATTTTGATAACTGGAAAATGAACATTTCTTTTACTCAATCAGTCTTAAGAAAAAAGTTGGATTCAAGTGGTTGGAATTTGGACAAGCCAATCAAAACACATAGTCAAACCTCTTCATATTGATTATATGTGGACCAAAGGAAAAAAGGCATCATGTTTTTAATTTTTATAATTAAAAAGGAAAAAGGGATATCGTTATTACATGATAAATTTACCTTTAAAAATTATATAGGTATATCTAGTTACCCTGTGCTTTTCTGTAACAACCAGTCTTGGTTTTGTCATTACTTTCTATTGCAGCAAAAGTTTCAAAAAGTTGAAAGCATAAATAAATATCCATGTAACAAGAATCAATAAGATTGATTGTGGTGATGGGAATGTTATTGAGCATGGAATTCAGGTGAACAGTGAGCAGCAGCATTCGTACAAGCATCAAGTATTTATGTTTACAGTATAGTACTTGTAGTGTAGATAATAGTGTTGCAGACAGTGCCAACGTCCAGTGAAAAACACCTTTGTCTGAGAAATCAGTGTATGACTACAAGTTTGTGTGTGCTGTACATACATGGAGCTTTTATACAGCGCAATATCCACTAAATGTGCTCAAAGCGCTTCACATAAGACAGAACATGCAGCCAGTTAGGTGGAATATATTGTTCTTCAGACAGAGACAACACTGTTTTACAGCCAGGTGTTCATTACACCTGAGTGGGGTGAGGAAAATGTGGTACCCATGGAAAACCTTTCCCAAGGGCCCGCAGCATGACTCAAACCTACAGCCTCTTCATTATGAGCCAAGCGTCTTACCTCCAGACCATGCTGCCCGCGTCACTAGACTTAAGAACCAGATGTTGAGTTGACTAGACTGCCTTGCTAGGCATCACCACATTAAGTCTACAAGCCTGTATGCTATGGTGTGCTTGTGAAGGAATTCAGCAATGTTTACTATACTCATTTAGGGAAAATAGGCACTACTCTATTGGTGAATGACAGTATAATAAGCCATTTCACTTGGTTTTTCTGCCAGGTCTGTACCCATGCAATATGCAGGTATCAAACAAGAGTGGTGGTTTAAGAGGTTAAACCAAGAGGTTAAATGTGTTTCATTTTTGACTATTGAATCTGAATGTCTGAAAGGATTTGATGTAGATCTAAATCTTTATCTTTCTTTGCAGGTCGCAAAAATGTGGATAGCTGTGCTAAAGTGCCCAAAACATGTGCCATCATTGACCAGATACCCCCAGCGAAGGATTGCAAAAGAGGCCAGGTAGATGATTTGGATTATAGAATGATCATAAAATGATGACGACAACGACGATGATGATAATGAAGATTGATGATGATGATGATTTTTTTGCTCGTGAAGATGACCTTGATTTCTGTTAGGGCTTAGGATTAGTGCGGAGATGGCTGATGAGGCGAATGTTTGCCTGAAATTGCCCATAGCATTGTGGACAGGGTATGCTCATGGTTAGACCAGGTTGAGAGGCAGAGTTCACACATTCTTTCCTTTTCCTTTATTGACTACTGATGCTTCTCTGTTCGTATTCAGACACTCCTGACTTGATAAAGGTGCACACTGTTGAATTGCAAGCATCAGCACTTGCTTCCCTGGCAGGCAGCATTGCAGAGGGCTTCAGAGATGCTTGTAATTAATCTTAATGTTAATGAGACCTCCAACTCATTTGAATCATTTTACATTCTGAAAATAACTCTTATTTTCATTTCATCTAACAGACAATTTGCTTTTTTAAAATTAATTCTTTTTACCACTTTAGGCCTCCATTTAATTCACTGGAATTAATTATGTGTGTGTGAGTGATTTGAAGCTACAAGTTTATTTTTTGTTTCACATTTTGTTATTGTATAGAGCAAATAGGAAATACATATAGATATTTTCAATGCACAACATGTGTTTTTGAAGGGTGCGAATCATATCGAATGCACTATGGATATTTTTATTTCTTTCCAGACAATGCTTTTGCCTTGTCAAGTGTTCATCGCAGACATGGTATTGCCAGTAGAACATTATTTGATAAGACGTAATAAGAATGTGGTATGAATAGTAATGAATAATGTTATGATGACTTGTCTTGCAGGTGAAATTCTCTGTAATGAGTCCTGGTATCCATGTTTGGCCGCATACTGGCCCCACTAATTGCCGCCTTCGAAGCCACTTGGGTCTTGTTGTTCCAGATGGACCACTCCTACGTGTTGTGAATGAGACCAGGTATAGATAGTATTTATTTGAATTAGTTTAGGGCTTTTTTCCTTTTTTTCATTACAGTTAGCACAAAATTGTGTTTCATGATATTCATAGACAGTTACAACTGAGGTGTTTTGATCTGTTATGCTAGATAAATATCCCAGATTCAACTTTATTGTTAGAAAAACCTCCAGGTAAAATCATGAATGAGTCAAAGAAAGGTGAGAAAATTGGCAACTGCCAACATGGAAGAGAGTTCTTGAGGATAAATTCCAACTTCAATTGAGATGGAAAGAATGGCCTGGGGCAGTTGTGGAAGGACCTCCTCTGTGGCAGATGTTCTGCCTTTTGCCATTATCAGTAGATGTTTTGTTGATGATTATATATTCTGCCTTATGCCATTATCGGTATATGTATTGTTGATGATTATTTTGGTGATTTTTTTTTTCTTTGGACAAATTCTAGTTCAATACAAGTATCTGACAGATTTGCCCTTTATTTCAGCATAATGGAGGCTTAAATTTTAGTTATCATTCTAAAAAGTATCTGTCTTGTTAAGCACATATTCAGAGCATATCCTCTATATGCTGCTCTTTGCACTTTTGAAGGGTTTCCCTGTCAGGTTTTTTTTTCGATGCAAAACAATCTCAAATCCCAAAAAACATGCATAGTATTAGCCTTAGCAAAAAAGAATGATTTTCCTTGTTGCTGTCAGTTCACCACGGCTGTGTTTTCATGTTTCCATTTATTCTGTTAATTAGAAATGAATGCTTTGATCAAGTAATTGACCCATGAAAAACATTTATATTTTCCTTGTTCAGAACATGGGAGGAAGGCAAAGTCATGACATTTGATGACTCCTTTGAACACGAAGTCTGGCACAAAGGATCTAAGTTCCGTCTCATCCTCATCGTTGACTTCTGGCATCCAGAATTGACAGAACGACAGCGACGTTACCTCAGCCCAATTTAAGCTAATCTATTTCTTGTTTGTTATTATGTGATGAGAGAAAGGTCTGATATTTTGTTTCCTGTTCTTGCTTGGAAGAGATAGTATGAGCTTCTCAGGTGCATGTGTTCAATTGTGGTTACATTTGGAAATGAAATTCCATCACTAATTTAGTACTTATTATTTGTGTGATGTACTTTTTACATCTTGGTCTCTCCAAGGCTTTGTCAGGCTTTTTTTTTTCTTTTTTTTTTTTTTTAATAGCCAGAACTGATAACAGTAGAAAGAATTATATTTAAAACACATTATTTTATAGTGTTTTTAAAGTTTAGAGTAGGATAGATCTATAAAAAATTTCTTGATGAGTATTGTGGAAGATTCGTTTAATGGCTGAATTATCTTCTTTCTTTTTTTTTTTTTTAATGTTTATGGCCATTTGTCTTTCAGAAACGGGAATTAAGTAAATAAGAATTTAAAGAATTTTAATATATAATGATTTATCCCCATTGTGAATATTGTGTGTGTGTGTGTGTAGTGTATGTGTGTGTGTGTGTGTTTGTGTGTGGTGTGCACACGCCTGGGCGCCTATATATGTGCATTAATTAAAGTTTTACATAAAAATCAATTGATTGTATCATTTGATCAGTTCAATCTAACTTTTTCTGTTGATATTTTCTGTAGCAGATCAAGTGTTCATCACTAATCGATGATTCTCTGTTTTTTAGCTTGATCAGTACAACTTATTCTCTTTTACTGTACTAATACATAACCTTTTGCATTAGTAGCTGAAATTTTTCATGGTTTCAATAATTATTTTTAACTGTTCCTTGATTTTGATCTTGTCAGAAAGTTTATAAAGGAAGTAGCCTTTAAGAAAACTATTAAGCATCATAAAGAAATTAATTTTGACAACCGCATTTACAAATTTCAAGTTTAAATTAAATGCGAAACTTTGGTCGGGTATTGTTTATGATTGAAGAGTTTGCTTTGATTCTTTTGTCCATCCCGTGCCATATGAGAGTCAATATCAAAACATTTGTCGTATTGATCCATACATCTTATGTGAGAAAGCAAAACAGTATTCTTCAGATGCCATCTGCGATATTTTAATTAGAAAAATAATTTATTTAAAGATCCTACTTTTACTCTATTCTCATGGCTACAATTATTTACATGGCTGCAATAAAACACATCTGTATATTTTATACTTCAATTTTTCTCCATTGCAACAATGAATCTGTATAAAATTCAGACCCAGAAATCATGTATTATATAGTGAATACTTTTCTGTTGTCCTCAGGTGTTACTGATCTTTACTTCTTTGAAGCTTACATCAAAATTATGTTTTAAAATAAAAGATCATCTTTCACTGTTAAAATGAAACATAAACTTTCAAAAGAGGGATAAATCAAAATGAAATGTATTTATTTTGAGGTCATCCACCAAAATTTTTTGAATTTTTAAAATCTTTTTGTTTATTATAATAAATATTGCAAACCACTTAATCACGATTCAAATCAATGATGATTTGTTATATTATATACATTGGATTAATCAATTTTATTTCAATCAAATAATCCATGTAATACAACTAAATAATTTTGCCTATTTCTTATAAAATGTTATGAATGTTTTTCTTAAAACTTTTTGTTTTACTTAAAAATGGACATTCAACATGTCCGGTTGATTTCTGAAATTGAGTGAAACGGCAAACATCTGACGAGCCATGTTTAATTTCTCTGAAGCTTTCAAAGAAAGGGTTGTAGCGGATGTTGAATCCAATGCAAAATTAATACCTTTGTTATGATAAAATGGGACAGAAGTACTATTATTCCATTAAAGATTTTAAAATTGTCTCTAAACTGTTTGCATTTTGTTTAATTTCTCTGAAGCTTTCAAAGAAAGGGTTGTAGCGGATGTTGAATCCAATGCAAAATTAATACCTTTGTTA
>JBBPCV010784817.1:0-10498 GCA_037974505.1 Plocamopherus tilesii
TTAAATCAAGACTAAAATGAAAAACAACAAACTACAATAATAAAAAAGAAAAAAAAAAGAGAAAAAAAAACTAATAAGAAATTCACAAACATCAACCCCCCCTACTCCCCAAAAAAAACAAACAAAACAACAAAAAACAAAACTAAAAAATACAGTAAAAGACCAAAGCAAAAAAAAAACAATAACAAAAACAACAAATTACCAAACCCAAAAATCTCAACTCTTTATAGCATTACTATGATATGAATTAAGTTCAAAGTAAGCCAGGAATGCCTGCACAAATTCACCTCTGCATGATCAAACATGAAATATATATGTTGATCCCCTAATGTAATTTAATAATTTATATAGATATAATGTCTGACCTGGTTCAAACAATTATTGGAACTACATGTACAATGATTCAGTAATTCATCTGAAGAGATTTTTTTTCTTATTCAGCCTTTTACAGCACAAATTGTACTGCCTCATTTATTCAGAGAATTTGTCTGATTTTTGGAATGTCATTTGTGGTGAAAAATATCTCTCAAGGATGTAATGCACGTGCCAACATTTTCTGTTTCCTCCCAGTATGTGAGTATTATGCCCACCTGGACTGTCAGGACTTTGTGGTCAGTGACTGCATGGAGTGTGCCACCTACTTCCCTCAACGAGACCGGGTAATTAAGTTGACTAATTGACATAGTCCTCTTTGTGTCCCAAACTAGAATACTTCAGCAGCCTCCTATATGCTCTTTGTCACTTACTTTAATTTCTGTCTACCATGGGCTTTGGATTATACTATATTATGCTCCAGGTCTCACTTTCCTTTTAGCCTAATTGATGCCTAATTTCCAATAGATCTTTATCTTAATTAATCAGTGTCGCCAACATTTTTGGTAGTCGTCCTCATAATTTTTCTCCCAGTTCTGTAAATACAAAATGTATATAAATGATATCCCTCGTTTTACGTAGAAGACAGTTATAGGAAGACATAGGGATGAGTCTTCCATGAAAGATGCATGTTTTTTTAAACACTGGAAGTGTGTATCCAATGTTTGCTTTGTTGTTGTTTTAGGGGTGTTTTTAGGGGGGGGGGGGGGGTTTGTTGCTTTTTTGTTTTTTGTGGGTGTGGTAACATGAATTTGGTGCTGGGATAATTCGCTTTGAATATTTTTTTTGCTATGGTATAAAGCATGATGGTAGTGTTGTTCATTTCTCTGGTTATGCTTGTTTCATGCAAGTGATGAGGGGTTTTCCCAGTAGTTAATGCAAGGCATTTGTCACACTGCTTCTCTTTCTTTTACAATAATTCCTAGCAAATCTTGCTGCTCTTCTTTGAACTTGCTCAATGCTCTTTAGGGGTTACTTCACCTTAAGAGTTCAAGGCAATGTGTGCATATTCAAGAACTGGGCTTACTAGTATAGCAGAGTGTAAACTTGTAATTCATACTTTGTAGGCACTGGTATTTGATGCAATCAGTATGGTTTAGATATTTATCTTTTATTTCACAACCATGTTGGTATGGTTTCTTTCAGTTGCTTCAGATCACAATTTGGCACCTTAATGGATAGAAATTCTTTTGCTATAGTTTTTTCCACTCTTATTGAGTTCAGATAAGCCCTTCTACATCAAATTTTGACACTATCTGTTGAAATATGAGGCTGTCATCTGAAGAAAAGGTGACTGATGTTTCTGATGACATGTCACCTCCTATCCATTAAAAGAATAACTGTGCATGACAATACTGTAAACCCTCCCAAGAGTGTCTTTTCACAATTTACAGTGCAGCCATTGTTATCACACATACAAGATAGATGATATTTATATTTCATTTATATTTTTCATATTTCTACCTGCTCCAGCTTCAGCAAGAGTCATTTGTGTGCCCTAGTATCAAATGCCTTGTTGAAGTCTCAGATCATTAGGTCTGTTTGTTTTCTTTGGTCATATGATAATGCAGCTTCTTTTATTGTTGTTAACAATTGTATTTTTCAAGAACAGTCCTCTCTGAAACCTTAAAGAAAGTTCACCAACTCAATGATGTTTTTTGAGGTGGTTAATAGCGTTGTAGAGAATTGTATTTGCTGCTACTGATAATATCAAGACTGGTCAACAGCTTGATTGTAGAACTCTTTTGCCTTTCTTGAAAAGTGCAGTTACTATTGCCCACTTACAGTCCTGTAGTGCATTACCCTGTTTAACATTTTCAGGGCCAATCAATGCCATATCTATGTGAACATGATTTGACTATTTGAGACTGCCACAAGCCCATATATTGGCATAAGTGTGATTTAACTCTTTGACTACAATTTGCCTATATATTGGATAAGCACGACTGAAGTCCAAGCATTAAATCATGCTCATCCTAATATATCACCTTATGGCAGTCAAAGAGTTAAACAGCAGTGTGATGTACAGGACTTTCAGTCTTCTTTCAAGTCTAACTCTCACATCACATATTACAATTTCATGATCACTAATGCCTAGTAGAGTGTTCAGTGTATTGACAAGATCCAGTGCTGTGGTTAGAAGGATTTGTAGGATGTCATTGTGTCTTATTGATTCATTGAAAATTTGTGTGAGGCTTATTCCTGCACTCTTTCAATCATTTTGTTGTTTAGTCTTTTGCTTTATTGTGA
This sequence comes from Plocamopherus tilesii, assembly GCA_037974505.1. Lineage (NCBI taxonomy): Eukaryota > Metazoa > Mollusca > Gastropoda > Nudibranchia > Polyceridae > Plocamopherus > Plocamopherus tilesii. Next base: position 2,623 of record JBBPCV010784817.1, read on the forward strand.
TTTTGGCTTGGTTTCCAGATTGTTCCAGTCCATGTCTATGTCTGGCATGTTGAAATCTCTGTTGATGATGATGCTTAGGATGGTTTCCTTTCCACTTATGTCCTTTTCACAATGAACAGTACAGTTGTTCAACAATATTAACTGCTTTGTAGTCTATAAAACACTGCTTTTGGATTTTTCTGTGTTTTAGAGAAACTTTTGCCCATTTGATCTAGCATTCCATGTCGGCAGATATAATATCTAAATAAGTTGCTGTAAGTACCCCTCCTCTAAATAATCTATCTTCTGAGTGGTGTTTGATTAGGACCTTATGAATATGGGGATAAATAGAAAGATCCGTTGTGTAGTATATTACATCTAGAAGGGATGAGGCATCTTATTGATGATGTGATAGGCAAAAAGAAACAAAATTACTTTAAAAAAAAATGGGTTGTCACTATCAAAATGCATGCCCTCTTGAACATATCTTTAACTTATTTTTGTAGCTTTTGATCTTTCTCTTTTGAGGCAATCACTGGAGCATGAGTGATAAATGAATCTTTTTCATTTAGATTAGTGTCTTGTTTTCAAAATCACATTTCAGAGAAAATCCCTTTTTTTTTATTTCCTTATTTGCTTATAGTTGTATACTAAAACCATTGATGTTTATTGTGACAGAATATGACCCACTATCACCATTGGCGTGAGGGAAACCTACCCCCGAATTCCAAATGTGTGTCCTGCAAGAAAACCTGTTGGTCATCAGAGTGTCTAGCAGGAATGCGATGCGAATGGTGTGGTGTAACGGTGAGTCTATAGTCATGGTCAATCAGCAGGAGTTACTTGATCATTTGTATATGTATAAATAAACACACAATATACACACACACACATATACACATAGACATGCATATATGTGCACCAAAGAATTCACACACAACCAAATGAGAGAAAAGGAAAATCCTGTCCATAGGATTTACTTTAATATACTGATTTACAATAAAAAAAATCTTCATTCATTGCATTTGATTCATGCCATGTAAATGAATTTCAGATACACACTAGCAATGTTTCATTGATAGAGGATTCTAGAAGTACAATAGTAAATTAATACAGGCAACAGGAATGGTTTTATAACATTTAAAAAAAATTACATGTGCTTTTTCTATCGGCCTTAAAATGAATTTTTAGTATTATTCCTTTTAACTCTTTAATAGAAGCTCTTTTCTTTCCCTCTTGCCGTAGCTTATAAATGTAAATTTTATTTCATCTTTTACTATGAAAACCTTGTCCTAAAGGTTGAAGCTGTCAGTAAGAACAATCTATGGATCTTAAATATACAATGCCATCCCTTAACATATTCAGTGCCTCTGTCAATTTAAAGTTTATTATATTTAGGATTTATTCCATTTTCTCTCTATGAGATATCAGAAATATGTTGGCTTTTAAAGAAATATAAATATCTCCATTCAAATCCCACATCATATGCTGAACTGCTACTCATAGATAATCTTCATTTTTTCAACAGGCTCATGCTACATGTTATAGAAATCTTCCCGTAGAATGCAAATTTGGAAGCCTGCGGGAGATCCTCCTTCCATCAAGCTGCCTGACAATCCCAAGACTGGAAATTCCCATGGAGACGATTTTGGGTATCAGCCGAAAGCCAAGTGAGTTCAGAATTATTATCAATTGTTAAAGCAGTATTGCTTTGTGTCATAGAATGTGCGTAATTAATCAGTGTGGAAAGACACTTACCAGATACAGACTTAAAAAGACAAAAAGAAGTAAACTTTGGAATTTTCCATGATCCATGAGGATTCAAATTTAATCAGAGAACTCAAGTCAAATCCTTCAAGCCTCACAAAAATTTCTTACATGCCAACCTTTTTCTACAATTCTACACTCTGCATGTGGATGTAATTTAAATGATTAATGCAGATTATAGCGATACCTTGGATACTTGATAGAAGATGCTGCTTGAAATGGTTTGCTTTAGTAGGAACAGTAGATAGATCTATACCTTGATCTATCATCGCCATCATCATCATCATCATGATCATAATAATATTAATAATAATAATAATAATAATAATAATAACAACAAGGAATATTATTTGTTTAGCTCAAATTTATGCTCTATGTTTTCTATGACTTGTAACTTCTCATCTTGAAATAGCTGGTGTATCTGATTTTCCTTATAGCACAAGTGAAAAATCTGTAAATGTGAAAAGACAGATAGAGAGACTATTTTTCAATTGTGCATATAAAAACCAAAGCAAACATCCTTATTTTTCATTGTTTCAGACTTTACTGGGAAAAAATTATGAACTTTGATTTATATATGTACTCTGAAAAACCATTTGTTATGAGTCTTTTGAAGAAGGCCCCTATTTCATTACAATGCAGACAATCAATTTTCTCTACATGTTTTGCTGATACCTTTATGCTAGAGAGTTTGAGACTAATATTACATACTATTTTTTAATCATATACTACAATTTAGCTTTATTTTCTGATCAACATATTATTTTCTCTTTCCTTTTTTCTCCTTGACTTATTCAACAGCCTTTCCTGGTGAGTATCAAAAACTTTTTCTGAAATGCTGTGTTATATGATAAATCCAACAAAGTGAAATTATTATTGTCAGTGTCTGTGAGATTAAAATCCACACATTTCCATGGTTCTTCAGATTTTCTTGAGGACTAGAGAGCATTATATTGAATGTTTTGTGTATGTTAATATGGAACAAAGATTTATACACTATTTTACGCAAACTGTTAAATTGAAGTACCGATAATTTATTTAAGGCAGGCTTCTTGATTACCTTAGCTTATTCTACTAAGAAAAATCAAATAACATGTCATTATTAAACTCACCTTATGACTCATTCCTTGCAATTCAGCCCGAACCGTGTCCGAAGAGTGGTCATCTAGTGGAGATTCCAAAACAGAAGACGAGGACAGAGAAAGACGCTCACCTCGCGAGAAAGATGGGAGGGATAAAGACAAAGAAGATTGTAAGTTCTTTTTTTTTATATTCCCATATAAATGATAAATTATGAAATGTTATAAGTGGTTTTGAGTCATCCACGGTATTTCACAATAATTTGGTATGATCTCCACTTCTTCTTTATGACACAAGGAGCTCTCGGCTGTCTTAGTCCCTCTCTTTCTCTTTTCCTGCAATTTATCCTTCTGCTATAATCTCATCTTATTAGAACGTTTATTCACCACAGTGATGCTTTTATTTCAGCAATAAGAGTAAACCTATGCAACCTTTTTGGCAAGGTTGTGAAAAACAGTGTAAAATTGCTTAAAACACATTTGTACTACAGGTGCTATCAGTTAATCATAACTCTGTTGATTGCAACATCTACTTTCACACACTTTTTTCTCAGGATCAAAATAGATTTCCTATAAAAATCATGCATCGCTTAATTGCAAAACATTTGAGTTGATTGAAACAAGTGCGACACTTGAACATGCCACAACTATCTATTTTAGTGTTAGATGACTTGAAAGTCTGTTCATGAGTTATTCATTTGCTTAACTTCTCGAAATTGCCTTGTGAGTAAATACCACCTTAAATCTTTCATTTCTCCCAGCCCCAATCAAGAGACACAAAAAGGGTCCATTCTCCTGACCCTTTGACCAATCAGAATAGACTGCAGCCTCCTAATGATCAATTGCTTATACCTATTCAATTGTTGGGTCCATTGCCCACCTTCCTATATATAAAATGTCTTATTAATGATTGTTTTATTTTTATCTTCTTACAAAAGGTGAAATAATCAGAGTGTTTGATGGCAATGCCTCCCTAAAGAAACGCCTGTACCGCACAATTTCTGTCCCCCGCAATGCAACTGTGCTGGCTATCTTGGTATGATTTTCTTTCAAATTTATTTTACTTTTCTATGATTTCGATGCTTCATTCAGGTAATAATGGATATAATCACGTAAGAGTGAATTTGCTTTTTTATTTCCTTCTTTTTTGCCGTTGGATTTATCACTGGTATTAAAGTAAAATGTTTAAGAAAAATAAAATGTTGATTTGTTGATCTTTACTTTATTCTTTGTGAACCATAAAGTGGGAAGGATGTCTTTCTGTTTCTTTGTTTTATTTTTCATTTTAGCAGTTTTTCCCATCTCAATGCAGTAACAAATAGGCCTCTCTAGAAAGCTGCAAAAAATCCTAATTCACATTCTGATATTAAGTTGATCTCTTTCATTGTTAACAAATTTGTAAAATTGCTCTTTCTTGTAGTATGTAGTAAAACAAAAAGGATGTAATTGTAAATTGCCATACTTTTTGATTGCAGGAGGCAGCTCTAAAGACATTCCACATCGCAGATGATCCTGAGAACTATTATGTCACAGAAGCCTCCGAATCCAGTCTAGGTTAGCTTTTCTCTTTTAATAGTATTGTCAAATGATTTCCTTTTAGCGTAAAATTACTTAAACCCACAATTGTGGATTAAATGATTTTATGCAAGAGTGAAAAACTGAATCTTTCATTTTCATTTACACTGACCAAGTTTAACTGAGGTATTACCTCAGCATACAGGAAATTAAAAATATGTATCAGCACTTAGAAATCCATTGATAATTTGTTCATAAGCATAACAAAATATTGCAGGGATAAATGGAATATAATATTATTAAAAATAAAGACCCATAGGAAAAGACTTCAGGGAGTCCAATATCTGAAATACGAATAAAGCACAAATGGCATTTGATCAGCTACATCATAAAAAATTGGAGACACATCGATCTTGAGGTTTTACAGTGGAGGATTCTACAGATGTGGAGATAGATGGTTGAAAGATGGTTGAAAGAGAGGTCATAGAAGAGGATAGGACATGAGGCCCTAACAGAAAGCCGACTGCAGGCACAAAGAAGTAGCTGTCTCAAATTACTTACCTTATGTGTCCTATAAAATCAAAAGGAAACCTGAACTGAATGTGGTAGAAGTACTTAATTGTCTGCTACAATTATCTTGAAATGTTTGCTTTGCAAGTGAGAGTTCGTTTTGGTAGACTTAGCTGTCCATCATTATTATGTATAATGATAGAATTTAGAATGGAATTTTCTTGCCAATCACACAATTAAGCACTGCATATCGTTTTAATGCCATTCTCCCTTTCACAGCCTGTCAACCTCAGTCACTACTTGACTAATCTTTTGTTTATATTTGCCCTTAAGACCAAAATATTTATCATTATTCTTTCACAGTAATCATTCAACTCAAAATATATATTTCAGGTGATAGAGAACTGGAGAACAACATGCCTGCACGGTCACAATTGAAAACACCAGATGGGAAGCGACCATCCATTTTCCTACGATACAGAGAAAATTTGCATGACACCTACTCAATCAAAGTCTACTCTGGTGGACTGAGGTTTGTGTTAAAGTAAAATCTCTTTGTAAACTTGCTTTGTCAATACAATCTCAGAGTGATTCTTGAAGAGATAATAGCTTAATAGAATTTTATTCCTCACACCCAAGGATAACATAAGAGAATTACTTTTTTTTTTCGTTTCATTTCTGATTCATTCATCAGGTTATGAAGTAAAATTGGGCTATTTAGTTTGTTTATGATTGTTGGTGTTGGTGTTAGTGTCTGTCTTGTTTTGTTGGTCTTTTAGCAAGGGGAGGGGATGTGTATGGATGATGTTTGTTTGATAGATCTTTTTTTTGGGATTCTTTTATTGTTTGTTGTCTTCTTTTGGATATTTTCATCACAGACTGTTTATTTCTTCTCACTCGATTTTATGTACCATATAATCAGACGTTATGGTTATTTGATTGCTCATACTATAATTACAAGATCTTTTTTTTTTCTTCAGGGATTGTTTTGGATTCAAATTCATTGGTGTCAACAAAGACTCAACAACAGAGGAAGTCATTCTCACCGCTCTTTGCAAGTATGGTGTTCAGGTAAATTTAATTGTACTTACCTAATATCAACCTGGAATTGAAAAAAGATGACACTGATATCAAACTTGGAATAATTACGAAAATATCAAGGACGAATGAAATGAAAGCAATTGATTGATTGACTGATTCATTTACTGGTTTGTTAGTTTGATTGATGGGTCCAATCTTTAAATGGTGGATTGATTGATTTTTTTGTGGAGTGGTGAGTTGAATGAGTGAAATACATCGTCCATAATTATCAAAGCTTGCATGTATAACCAATAAAATTATTGCTCAGATTTAAACACTGCAAAATAAAATGGCACAAAAAAGAAGAAGAAAAAAGTAAATAAGATAAAGAAAAAAGGTCAAACTCATAAATCACTAAAAATGATTTTCAAATGATTTTAAAGAGAAGATATCAAAGAATCATACTTGTCCACAATGTAATTGAAACACAAAGGTGCTTACTGATTTAACAATATTTTGTCTCAGCATTGTAGAGTTAAATTTAAAGACACCTTCATTATTACAGGATAATCATAAACAACTTACTGCAACTCAGAACAGACTGAGATGCCTGCAAAGTGTGAGCATATCCCACTTTTTCACTTTACTACTCAACACTGCAGTTCACATTCAGAAGAAGTAATTTATACAATGGCTTACATTCACCACAGATATTAATCTCATTCACCATAGTTATTAATCTCATTTAAATACGGATGAAGTGTTCATTATTATGAACTAATATCACTGTATATTTATTTCCTTTCCTGTAGGATAAAGATCCCGAAAACTTTGAACTTATTGAAGTTTTACTTGATAAAGGAGTGACCGAGAGAAAAGTCGATCGAAGTGCTAAGCCCTGGCAAATCATGGTACAAAGCAGACGGGTGAGTTCATGTATCATCTTTTTTTTTGTCTTACTTCTAGAGGAAAGTGAGAGAAAATTGATGGTTTCATTATAAAAATTAGTAATTCTTATGGAAAAAAGGCATCTTTCCTGATGGTATTTAGTTGTAAGTTCAACCATTTGCAGACAATACAGTGATTTACAAATATTTCTAATCGGTGATAAATTACACAATTCTATGTGATGATCTAACAAGATTGTAGCATTAGAAACACAATGCCAAATGGAGTTCAATACCTCGAAATAAAATGTTCTCTCAATAACAAACAAAAAATTGCCTATATTAAAGGACTTCCAATTTCACAAACAAAATTTTTGAACACTTAAAGGTTGCAAAATATTTAGGAGTGGAATTCTTCTATATTGAAAAAAGAAGATCCACATAGATGAGAAATTTAACGGATAGATAAATGTAAAGAGAAATGCTTTAAGTAATGATAAAATGGCATAACCTCTGTCTAACAGGAATCTTTGCGACAGAATCGTATGACCCGTTTCTATTTACAAGAAAAAGAGGATCCTCATGGTCCCAGTATTTCACTCTACGTGGGTAACTTGCCTACTGGCTTGTCTCAGCGACAATATGAGAAAATCCTGCTTGATATCATTGGAAGAGGTGAGTTGACTTGAATAATTCTCAACATTGTACAATTTTTTCATATTCCAATTATTTACTTTTTTTCCAATGGTTTGAATTATTAATATTTTAGAAAATTATTGCCTTTCATATGGATTTGTGAAGAAGTTTGTTGAAGCCGACACTTTTTTTCAGTGGCTTTTAAAGGATTGTGAAATTTTCAAATTGATCTTTAAAATATTAGAAATATATAGTATGTGTGTGTGTGTGTGTGTGTGTATGTGTGTGGGTGTGTATGTGTGTGTGTGTGTGCGCGCACGAGTGTGTGTGTGTGTGTGTTTCTTCCATTTATTTGTGCATGCATGTATGCAAGTCGGCATGTGAGAAACAGTAAGAGAGAGTGAGGAAGAGAGAGAGAGAGAGTGAGAGAGAGAGAGAGAGAGAGAGAGAGAGAGAGAGAGAGAGAGAGAGAGAGAGAGAGAG
>JBBPCV010784927.1:0-10495 GCA_037974505.1 Plocamopherus tilesii
CAAGGACCACTTTAAAAAATCAAGTAACACACCAACCCCCTCCCCCCCCCCCCCCCCCCCAAGGCTCCAATCGTCATCAGTCGAGATCACCACGACGTGAGTGGTACAGACAGTCCTTTCCGTGAGACGTCCAACATCTACGATGGATCAGCGTTTTGCGCAGGTGACATTTCCTTGCTTTGATTTCCGATAGAGAGACTTTACAATACAATACTCATACTAGGTACCCAAAGCTGATTTTCAAAACGCATTATAACTGATAATGATCGAAACAAACCCGTAGAGCTTGTAATTCTGAGCATTTTGGTACCAGGTTTGTTTGTTGTTGTTTTTGATGTTGTTTTGGGGTTTTTGTTGTTGTTGTTGTTGTTGTTGTTGTTGTTGTTTTGGGGGTTGATTTTTGTGTGTTTTTGTTGTTATTTTTCTACTGTAGCTTAATTTTCAAGGAAATTATGAATTTTTAAAATATAAAAATTTTGAGGAGTCCTCGAAAGGTATAAAAATCCTATTTTCAGCATTACCTACTATAAAAAACGATGGCTAGTACGGCAACAGGACGATATGTGTTTGGGTCTTTTAAAAGGCTTCAAACCTGCTTTGAAGATGTTTGTGAACAAAGCAATTTGATGGAGGCTACGACAATACTTTAATAACACACTACTTTTTTTTTTTACAGTTACAAAATAATTGTTTTTAACAGTGTGGTAGTTAGGAATCCATGGACCCATCCAAAAAATCTCAAAAACAATTTTATCCTAGTGCGGTACAAGCCTTATGCATCAATACCTTTTAATTTTAAATTGGCCACTGTACCGGATAGTCTTAAAATTTATGATGTTTTGCATATATACATTTTGTTAATAATATGCATTTTTCAATCAGCCCTTTCTCTTTCCCAATCCCAGTAATCTATGACAGTTTATACTATGAATCAGACAGAACCACGGTAATAAGAGTTCGAAAAATATCAATGCTTTTAAGAAGGCTATAGACAGAGAGCTGCATAGTAAGAAATTAGACTATGATCAAAAATCATTTTATATTTGATTATGGAGACCTTGAGTACAATTAATTCACTCATTTTACTAGTTGGATAATTTTACATTGATTTAATTTAATTTTAATGGGAAATTTAAAGGTTTTCAACTTATGATGCCCTTACTTTTGATATGATATGATATGATAATAAGTACATGTAATAATTATAGTAGTGTGAACTTTGGTTAAAACAAAGATTTCAGTATATGGGAAAACGGTCCAGGTCCAATCTGGGTTTTCTCTTAAGGGGAGGTAAGACTAGTAAGAGTAATGCCCCTTTGAATGAACTGAACAGATATATTTGAGTGTGTGGTTAAATTAATTTGAATTTAAGAACACTTATACTTAAAGCCATTTTAAATTTCACTATAACACGTTAAATCAGGTTATGAAATCTGGCTTTCTGTCCGGAATCAACTGAACTCAAACTCAAAAACCATTTTCCACTCCTCCAGACATGGCTGTACAAAATGCTGTTGGTGACAGCTTTAGAGGGGCTACCTGGATTGCCCTTCACAATGGCGGCGGTGTTGGATGGTAAAGGAGTGATTTTAGTTTTATTATAGAAGTTAATTAATTGATATACTTGGATGGCAAAGGACTGCTTTTAGTTTAACTATAGAAGTTAATTAATTAATATAGATATTTTATGCAGATTTCAGGGAGATACACAAATGTACAACAACAAAACCACAGAAACTTCCACCACAAATACAATGAATATAGTTTTGATATCATGTAGTCATCAGCTCTTTATTATTAATATTATCTCTGCTTTAAAATAGTTAATGATTTGCTATCTCTTTATTTTTTATTTTTTATTAATGATCTGCTTTCCAATTATTCATGTGGTATGATTTGCTATTTCTTTATTTAAGATTTTCTCTTTATCAAAGGAAATATTTTCTATATCTTTATTCATGATTAATATGATTCGCTTTTTCTGCACTCTCACAGGGGTGAGGTCACTAATGGGGGCTTTGGACTGGTTCTGGATGGATCTGAGGTGAGAGTTTACCAAACAGGACTTTTGTCACAATGGTCTTTAGGAATTATACGTGTCAGTAAAAGCACCATCAGGATTTTGTTTGCAACGTATTTAGAAATTATAGACTACTGTATATGTACAAAAGGAAATTTCATCCTAAGGAATTATTAATTTCAGTATATGTTCATACCATATTTACTGACCAACCTTGTTTATGAGTTCATGTCTAACCGGTATCATCATGATGATATTTAATAATCATAAATACATGGAACACTATTCTACACTGACATAGCTTCCCTCACAGCTGCCTAATACATTGACATGACATGTTCCTGCCCTGTGCTGTTCGTCTGCATTCTGTCATTGGCTGTTTATCCACTGATGTCCTGTGATCGTCTGCTAGATCTGCCTCATCCTCTTTCCCTCCCCACCATGCCTTCTAAAAATAGCTTTTCTAAAGTGCCATGTGACCAAAGCAAAACAGTTTTTGTTTCCTGATTAATTTTAATGATCTAAGCTCCCAGATGTTTAAGTTTAATCCTTCTCTAATGATAATGTTTGTTTCTCTTGCTGTCCAGGGTACTCTTGAGTATTTTCATATAAGCTTTCAACTGAAACACATTTTTGTTAGTGTCCTTGTTTCACATCCATATGTAGCTGTTGGAAAAATACAAGTGTTTAAGTTTAAGATGTTCAGTTTGAAATGTAATCTTTCACTCTTCCATATACAGCAGATAACATTTTATCGAGTTTTGAAGTGGCAATCAGATATCTGAAGCACCTTTTACAATTGGATTCAATTCTTGCCCCAAGATATATATATATATATATATATATATATATAATGTATATACATATATATATGACTTACTTGACTTAAAGCCCTTGCGTGGGATAGTCGTCCGAATATTCCACAAGGGCTGCTTCATATATTTGTCTTGTGATGTCGTTCCCCTCCGTCCTATTTACAGCTATGTGTCACAATTTTTCTAGGTCCTCAGTCGTCTTAAACTTGAGTGTGGCTTTATGACATATTTTCTTCAGGTCTATATATATATATATATATACGTGCAGTTATGTACCGGTATAGCAATATTAGCCTGTACAGTATGTGTTTGTTGTTGTTGTTTTTTCTTTTAATCTTTCCTCCTTTTTGTGTAATTTTAGCTTTACTTTAGTCATTAAAAATGAAATAATAAGACTTTCTGGTATTCTCTTAAAAATTTCTTTGACTAATCAACTTAATTTGGTTCTTACTCCAGGAGGCTGGGAAACGTGCCCGAGATATGCTGAGCTGGGATGTCAATAACGGGGTAAGTGAATGTGTTTTTCATCTGAGTTTAATCTTTGCAGGATTGGGATTTTTTTCTGGATCACAATGATTTGAATATACAGTGTAATTTTATCATACTCAAATGCTGTTTAAAAGTAAGGTCAACCCAGAGACCTAGTGAGAGCCTTGAAAATCTGGGTGAAAATCACACAAGAAATAGAAAGCAAAAATAGAATATTTCATGTAGGTGAAAATGAACCTATCAGTCAGGGATATATTCTTCTTGGAAGCAAATGACGATTTTAAAAAGAAATCAAGGAAATTTATGGGAAAACGCTGGTTCACTCAAAATCAAAAACAGACAATAAGAAGATTATGATTAATTACCATAGAAGTGATTACAGTTACAGTAATTGAAGGTAAAAGTGAAAAAGATGTAGACAACACTTGCATCAAAGCATGTGGTAGGTAGAAACACAGTGGTTAGCGATACAAGAGGGCTGTGAATCATTTTCTTCTATAGTTGTTGCATCACACAATCACTACTGAAAATAATAATGTACCTGATACTGTCAAAATTTTTCTAGCGTAAAATATGTTCTGCATGGGCAGCGCAAACGCAGTTTGAATGATTGCTTGACTAGATGAGTATGAGTATGAGTGTACACGCATTTTACATGACTCTTTATTTTGCCAAACATGCGAGGTATAATAAAATGTATTTATTTCTATTTCTAGGTTTGTGAAAAAAGAGATAATTTTTTACATTTTATTTGGTATCATTCTTCCATTGTAAACATGTTAAAATAGAACAAACTATCACACATGACCGGGTCTTATTACATGATGTTTAAATTTAAATGTTATTAAATTACATCCTCAAATAAAAATTAAAAATGTACCCTTCCATTCAATGGAAAACTTATATTTTTATTCCTATTGTATACATCAGAAAAGTGTCAGTTAAGTATATATCTTTCAGTCAGTTTCCAAGTACAGATCAACCTATCATTCATCCTGAATTTAAACTCAACATAATTTTCGTACTTTATGTCCCATCCATGGTGGCAGGTTTCCCGCCGATGCTGGTCAGGCAACACGAATGCCAAGGAGACAATCCAGCGCACCATGGAGACCAATCCGTTGCTGCGGGTGACTTTGCCATACAGTGTTGAGGATGACGCACTCCTGGATGAAGCTTTGAATCCTAGTTTTTAAAAATTCTTCCCGTTGAGTTTGTTGCTGAATAGCCCTGATGCATTTAAAAGATTTCCATGGATCTACTCAAATCAAGCTTATCCTTTTATTACTGATTTCATTTCCAATAAATGATAATAATGTTAGTACTTTGAGTCATAGTTTTTTGTTTGTTTTTTTTTTGTATTAATTTTGAAATGGAGTTGTAAATACAATACAGAATGATAATTACAGTGATATTTTTCAAACATTGCATTTAGGGGGTTCTGGTCCTCATTTTGATTTTTAAAGTAGAGTTTTTCAGCTCAGCTATTCCTTTTTCTTTTTTTTTCTTCTTTTTTTTCAGTTATCACAAAGAACAAAAATATTAGGGGTCTACATTTACCTAAAATAAACTGAATAAAGTTCGAAAACAAAAACAACAAATAACAACTTACCTAGATTTTTAAAATCAAATTGGAAATTGAAATCAATCAACGAATCAATATACTCCAGATAAGTCAGCATGTACATAAGAAAGCTCTTTGAACTCTTGAGAGAGTCTTAGTTCTAATAATGAAAGTTGTGAGTGCATGTGTGCACTGCAAACCAGGTGATGACAAGTGAAATAAGTGAGAGATCATCAATCAAGAGGCACCCACTGAACTCACCCTGAGAAGCCAGCGCTATCGATATATCATAAGCAGGACAGCTACACTAGAACATCTAAAACATGTACTATCAAAGTGTCCAAGAAGAGAGCTGAATATAATACATAAAGAATGATAAAACAAGCATACAATTAAAACAGCAATAATAAAAAAAAAGTTTATTAAAAATCTCCTCTTAAAAAGCTGTTATGTTTTTTATTCTTCTTTTTTGTTTTGTTTCTTTCCTTTCGTTTTTAATTTCAGTAGTTTCTAGCTCTCTTATAATATTTCCTTTAAAATCTTCACTAGTCTTTCAAGACTCTTTAAAAATAAACTTTGACTTGTTGCTATTAATATCCGTGTTATTGTTCCGTCTTCATATAGAACCACTGGGACACGGTTGTTGCTTACACTTGTAAGAGAATATATTATATAGCTGGAACAAGCCTTGTTTAGTTTGCAGTTGAAGGCATGTGGTCGGTAAAATCAACGAGCCTTTTCTTTACATGCCCAGCAAGCAAACGATGTTGATTTGTTTTAGTTTTTACTCATCCCACCACTTTTCATCAATAAAATTACATATACATGTACTAAGATCACGCCAAGGGACAGACAGGATAAAGGTCTTCGGTCACTCATTCAAGCAACATATCAAAAGTCAAAAGAAAAATCGAATAGATGGAACTAAACACCAATGTCTGAAATAAAAAATGATGCCCAACACAGCAGTTCAATTTTATTGTAGTAATCAGTTAATACACAATACATAAATGATGAACTAATGTATTGACTGTGTTCATGGCTTTCAGGACATTATTTCAAGTGCACAAATGTGAATACTCCGAATGGTACTGTTGTTCATTTCTCTTCTTTTTTTTTTTTTTTTTTCAAAGTGCACAATTCCTACCAAAAAGTCCTTTTAGATTCATGCACCTCTACCCCCTCTTTTACATCCAAATTATTGACCAATTCATTTCTCTAACTTCAGATAGAACGAGCAAAGATCAGAGGGGAAGCGAGTGTGGCTGGGCACCCATACTTTTCTTAGAATACCCGCCCTGGCCCAATAACATTGCTAAAAAAAAAAATCGTTACCACTGACAAGAAAAAAGGCCTACTGAGTGCTGATAGATGAGGCCACTGACACATGGGGAAAGGTGATTTATCATTGGACCCTGGTGCTGTTCACTACACACTCTGGGCTAAAAGACCAGACAACAAATATAAATAAGTTCATTGGAAGTCACCACTTGAAAGTTAAAACAAAGCACAGTGAATTTTAAGGCTTGAACCTTTCCTCAGACAAAATGTAAATATAAACATAGGAGCTAAATTACAATTAATCTTATAATAAAAACAGGAGCAAAATTACAATGAATCTGGAATTATTCAAAAACTAAGAGGAAATAATAAAATATGTGAGAAAACTAGAGTCTAATTGAAAAACAAAACAAAAAACCGAGATCTGAACTTGGTCTTGGAGGGCAGCTTGAGGAAAAGCGCCATAATAATATATTCCAGCCAACAGAATCAGGGGCTTAACTGCTTAGCTATATGTAATGGTGACCTCCCTTGTTCTCCTTTTCATTATTGTACCAATCTCTTCAACTAAGGCCAACTTTCCTTTGGCTGTTGAAAGAGAAAACTCAAGTAACTGATACACTTATTTAATAATAGTAAACCCATAAAGTTTTCTCAAAGAAAACATTTTGGACAATAAATTGTAAAGAAATGTTGATAACATATGCATTATAAAAAATGTTTCTTCCAATAATGACGATACAAATAATGAATACAAATTCATGTCAGTCAACTTACTATGAAAAAAGAGATGATATAGTGACATGTGTTTTTCCTTGAGGAGACTTTCTCATTTCATCATAAAGTACAGAATCCCACCCTTGTCAAAACAACACTGCCCAAAAAGGCTTTTAAAACGACAACGATCATGTTATTACCATGAAAATTATGGAATCCTTGAGAATGAAATGCAATATCTGAGAATAAAAAATGAAAAGTAAATTTTGCTTGACAAAAACTTGAACAAGCAAAACTATTTCAAGCACCAAAAGATTTTCCCTGCTCAATCTTTTTAACTCTTTCACTGCCATGGGCCAATATATGGATCCAGCATATGGGCAAATTGTTTTCAAAGAACTTAAATCATGCTCGTGCCTAATATAATCTTATGGCAGTCAAGTATTTACATCGCCCTTGTGATGATACATCGTCGATTCGCACAGAAAGGGTTAAGACATAACCTTCAGCTTTTTTCTTTCATTTTTGTACACACATACTGTGAGATGTCCGCATATCAAATTAATTAAATGAGATGGTGGGAATCTTATTTTCCACTATAACGCAAGGCATTGTTATTACAGTAAAAGGTAACTGACAAATAAAAAAAACAAACCCAACCCATCAGGCAGGCAGCCCCCACTACGAAGTCAGAGGACTAGGAAGTAAAATGCTGACAGTCACACAAAACCTTCTGTCAGTGTAGAGATGAGAGAACAGGCTTGGATCCTGACAAAACATGAGTTGGAAGGTTTGCACACATATAACATCCGTCAATCAAGGAATTTAACCACAAACCGTGCTTACAGCTGATGCACTGGCCAATCCTGCAAACAATATCACTAGCACTAGCACTAATGTACAATTTTAATAAATCTTAGTCTCCTGTCACCACTAATTGTGGCACCCTTCTCCAAACACACACACACACACACACACGCACACGGCCATTAACTCTGCAAGAGCTCAAACATGACAGGAAATGGTACACTTACACCTAAGACCTTCAAACTCTTGAAATCATGAATCTTAAAGTTTGCAACCAGGGCTTATATTTTGTTTTAAGACCCTACCATGATAACACTAATAGCACAATTTGACCCATTCTCCAAGGACTTAGCTGCACTGTCTCATATCTTAACCACACTGCCCCACAATCTAACCACATTGTCCCACAAGTTAACCAAACTGTGAAACAATTTGGCTAAACTATCCGACAAATGAACTTCAATGTCTGAAAATTTTAAAGCACACTTTCCGAAGGGCCATCATCTTGGAGGCTGACTGATTGCGGCTGCTTTGCGGAAATTGTTGAAATGATCCAAATACTGTAACATGGTGGCTGCAGGGGCGTATAACTCATCCTTCTTTGCTCTCAGCGAAGGCGGTAAACTCTCAGCCACATTGCCAATAATGCTCTGTAAAAGTTCCTTCAACAAGTTCCAACACTCTCCAACGACTAAGGATGGACAGTACTCTGCCTGTGGATCAGAAGAAACAAAAGTTGGGTTTTTTTTTCCAAGCAGAAAATTTAAAAAACTGGAAAACCACTTATGGTTAAAGAGCAAATCATGGCAGAGGAAGTAATAAATAATGTGTTTATGGTAGGAGAAATCATAAAACAAATTAATTTTATGAAGAAGAAGTCATTAAAAATGTGTTGTGTTAATAATAAGCCTAAAAATTTAGAGTGGAGAAATTAAGAAAATATTTGACATTGCACGACTTTTCACTAAATGAGAGCAAGTGCTGATAGTATGAAAGATTTTTTTTCTAAAATTATGTGGAGTTAGCAGTGTGAGGAAGACTACAGACCAATAAGATCTAGATCTACATGTGCTGATATCATGAGACTTTTTCCCCAAAATTATTTGTAGCTAGCAATGTGAGGAATGTTAAAGACCAGTAAAATGATGGTCACCATCTTGTAGATCTAGATCTTACTGGTCTTTAGCCTCCCACACACTGCTTGCTAAACGTCATTTTGAAGAGAAAAAAATCCTTCGTAATGTCGGCACATGGTCTCATATAGTGAAAAGTCTCGCAATGTCAGGAAATTTTTCTACGATTGTGAAGATCATATTAAAAGAAATAGTCATTAAGGATTATCTTGATACATCAGATCCTATTGTCTATAAACAGGAGTGTACATTTATTGTTGCTTATGAGAACACTGTTAGAAAGAACACTGCTTACAAAAAATGAATTTCTCATAAAGAGGAATAAATCTTAAAAAACATACCCCTTCAAAAGGATTTCATTCGGAGATATAAGAATTCTGATTCATATTAAAACAAGACAACAAAAACGCGAATTTGATATAAATTCATGAAGTGGTATGTTTTTTAAGATTTATTCCTCTTTACTAGAAATTAATTTTTTGTTCATTAGAGGCCTCTAACTTTTCCAGGGTAATCATTTGTAAACTGTAAGTGTTGACATGTAAGGCCAATGTTACCATTCTATGTGATGCCACCTGAGCTATCAGATCCACCCACTGAAACCAATAAACTGAGTTCTACTCTTACAATCTCACGAGTCAACTGATTGGTAACTGCGCCAAATGGAATTTAATAAAAAAAAAAAAACAGACCTCATTTTGTGTGAAAGCCTTGGATGAAAGCAATGCCTACAGAATCTATTGGTTGAGATTTAATGATTTGATGCAACCAATGGCTAATAGATTTGAAAATAACCCATTTTTAGTGTTTTAATGTTTTGCTTTATAAGAATACTTTGCTCATTAAGAGAATGTTGCAGTCCCTGATTTTTGAGTGTTCATAAAAGCTGCAACCACTTTCAAAGCATACCTCAACTAGGATGCCCTTGAAGCTACCAGCAAGGGAGACGGAGCCAATTCTCAAGACAAAATCAGCCAGCTGGTATCGTTGACCTTTTGATTCAATCTTGACGCCTTTCCTGGCCTGATAGTAGTTTTTCAGATTGGACATCAAGCCGTTGAAGAGCGTGTCAGTGACCAGAGTGGAGCCCGAATCCAGAATGGCAAAACAGGAAGCCGGGTACTCGGTGTTGTGTAGAATGTGTAAGGTCTTCGGTGCTGGTAAAACAAAGGGCAGGAAACGAAATCAATAGCTTTTTAAAATTAAAGAACTGTCATTGCCCTGAAATGTTCGTATAATATTTAATATGCATGACGAGCATGAGAAAAAAACATGGGAAATTAATACAGAGGTAAATCATTAAAATCTAGATTTAGAAACCCTAAAAGAGGTCATAAAGGGTCACCCCCCTTTTTTTTTGCTTTTTTGTGCGACTTTGAGGCGGGTGCATTCAAAACTGTTCATTTGTGTGATTAATTTTAATATAAATTTTATTAAACTTCAAGCACATCTCAATTGAATATTACTAGACCCATTCCGATTTTCATACACATCCAATGAAAAAAAGTTATATATTAAAATGCAAAGTTCATTGCGTTTCGTGGGGGGCTCAAATATTGAGATATATCTAAATCTATCTGTCTACAACAAACATCATTATTATTATTATTATTATTATTATTATTATTATTATTATTATTATTATTATTATTAATGCCGTGGTAATGTG
>JBBPCV010785148.1:0-10493 GCA_037974505.1 Plocamopherus tilesii
CTCTCTCTCTCTCTCTCTCTCTCTCTCTCTCTCTCTCTCTCTCTCTCTCTCTCTCTCTCTCTCTCTCTCTCACTCCTTTATTCGTTTTTGTTTGTTTTTTTTTAACATCAAGGACTAACTCATTAAAAAACCATGATGTCGAGAAATCATAAAAGAGATCCCCTTCATAAGAGAATAAGGAATTAAAACTTAACGGGCAGTATAATATCAGTTATACAAGTGAGTTTCAGGTCCATTCATTCAGTGATTATTATTGTCCTCCCATCTTTCCTTTTGTCTACCTCTTCTCCTGCCTCCTCTGACAGTTCCTTGAAGCAGTTTTTGGAAGTCCTCCTCTCCTCACCATGTACCCAAACCATTTCATTTTTCGCCTTTTGACAGTGGTGGGGAGGTCAATGCAAGGACCAATAGTTTTCCAGTAAAATGTGTAGGACTACATGATAATAAGTATTATTAATGTCCTGAACTACTCAACATTAAACTTTGCGGCTATGGGACTTACTTGTGATATCTGAGAAACACAACACATACCAATGGGCCTTTTGAAAGTCATAAGGAGATCATTGTAAGGACCAATAGCTTTCCAGTAAAATGTGTAGGCCTACATGATAGTAAGTATTATTAATGTCCTGAACTACTCAACATTAAACTGTGCAGCTGTGCGACTTACTTGTGATATCTGAGAACCACAGCAGAAGAACGGTACCAGTGAGCACCTGAATCAGGAGGTGTTTTTGTGGGTTGGCTGTTTGGTTCCCAAGGAAAATGCGGGGGCTCCTCCGGGGAGTTGGGGAGGGTAGATGGTCTGGACGTCGGGGACAGGGATGATGAGGAAGCCACGGAATTGATTGAAACAGAAGATGGGCGCCTCTCTGTTGGAACAATGGTGAAATCAAACACATTTAATCTTCAGTATTGTAATTTGGTCCTCAGGCTGGAAATAACAGCATTTAACTACTTTGTATAGAGAGAATGATAAATACACACGCGATCTGTTTCATTTTGTCTTTACTTGTGAAAACTTTTACTTTATTTGTATTTTCCTCAGGCTCCTGTTACCATGGCTTTGATTTGCTGTGAGAAATTGGTTTTCTCGACCCCATAAAAAAAGAAGAAGAAAAAAAGCCCAACTATTCTCATATGTGTTCTCATGTTAACATATCATCCAATACTGAAAAGCCTGACCTTTGCTTGTCTTAGTAACGACCCGTCCTTCCCGGTTCAAGGTCATCTCACTGACCAACTCGCCCTGGAGGATGGTCTGCCTGGTTTCGCTGCCGTCGTAGTTCTTCATGGAAAAGGTCAAGGCGCTGGACTGGGTCGTCGTCTTGAAACCAGACTCAACACTAACCACTAGTGGAGGTGGCGCCACGTGGACTCTCTCGGGCAAAGATGCTGACTGTATGGCAAAAAACAAAAGCGAAACAAAAATAAATTTAAAAAACAACAAAACAAAACAAAAAAACCCAACAAAACCAACAGCAAAACAACACAGAAAATAAAACAAATGCAAACTAGAATTTATAGACAAGTATAATGAACAATAATTTTCAGTAATAACATAATCAATTTATTTATTTTCTCGTTAACTTTCCTCCTAATTTTGATAACCATGACTAGTCATTTGCGCCTTTCATTATAAAGTAGTCTCCACCTTATAACAGACTCTTCGAGTGACAAAGACAAAGGGCTATTAGGCGGCGCGGGTTATATGATGTACAAGCAAGGGGGGTAACAAAATGTCAGAAACTGAATGTTAAGTGCGTCTAGTTTAATCACTGATCATCCTTTGTGTAGATTATCCAGTGATAAACTAAATGATGATTGGCTGCAAAAACGGCCAATCTATAGGCTACTGTGATAAGTCATATGAGTGTTCCTCTTCATCCCTCCCACTCGTCAGCTGGCTGTGCTTTCTATGGCATTATCTTTCATAATAGAGCGGTACGGGAATGCTAAGGCTACACTAAACTTTCCTCAGTGACCATTGGCCCACACTATGCACGAAAGGCTAGCTTTACTCCTTTTATCACCAAGGCAGACGGGGGCCTTTGCTGTGAATTGGTTGACCAGACTTATAATAAGTTGGATGATTTGGCCTGTCATTAAACAAACAAAATTCACATGAATACTGTGCATGTACAATCTTTGAGATTAACATAATTTGATCTCTGACAGAATCCGGGCCTCAAATCCACCAATGATTAGGGAGCAAGTCAACCACTCAACCCTTCACACACCCACCCACCCACTCCACCACACCAAAAACACACACACACACACAAGAAGTAGTCTTTTTCAAGCCGGCACAGATGACCTGCCTTGAACCCTTAACCTCTGACATGGTGGGTGAGTCTCTCTTAACTCCCTGCTGCACACTTCATCCCATTATACTCGCCTTGAAAGGACTGCCATAGCATACATCCATCTGCCTCTTCACGGCTGCCTGCAAAACAGTGGGGTTAGTCGCGCCCCCGGGGATGGGAGCCCCTCCCACTGTCATGGAACCATTGCCGTCAGAGCTGCTGCCTAAAGATGATGACGTCTCCTCCATGCTGCTGGAAGATGGCGTGCGAGACATATCAGAGTTGCTGCTGCCGCCACTGCTGTAGCGTTGTCGTGGTTGCCTCTCGGTGCGGTGGGCATGGCGGCCCTTACGTTTGCGCTGAACAGTGAAAACCTGAAAGGATTTATGACAGGTAAATACTTACAAGGGTACAAACCATAAAAACTTGAAATGATTTATAACAGGTAGATACTTATAAATAGTTATATAAATACTTATAGATACTTATACTGAACTCAGCTTCTTCTACTGCTTTTTTTTTTAATAAAGATAATACACATTGCATTTGTGTGTGTTTCTTAGGTAGATTGTCAAATTGCCACAAAATAAAACAACAACAACAAAAAAACGAAAAAAAAACCCCACATAAACAAAACAAAACAATAACAAACAAAAAAACCCAACAACAAATAACGACCCAAAACACACAAAATTGTTACTACTAACGATAGAGAGGAGGACACATCAAAAGGGGTGAAAAGATGTTGTTACGACAATAACCTTGTGGAGGTCATCAAAGCCTCTTGCCATGACCCCAGTGGGCGTGTGTGCCAGGTCAAAGGTGTGTCCCAGCTCGTGGAGAGAGGCGCCCAGTCCCGTGGCGTAGTTGGCCCAGTAATACTCTCTAAGGGGAACAAACAGAAACATCACAAAAGCAGTGAATCAAAACTTGATAAAAATGAATTTCAAATATTATTCATTATAACTTCCACTAAATTTTAAACCATCGCCTCCTTCCATTCCTTTACTCCTGGAAAAAAAAGTATACTGAAGAGCATGGTATGTCGATTGGCATCAAGGCTAGCCACAGACACCCCAGAAAGCTTTAACAGGCAATAACATACTTTACATTAGAAAAGATAAAAACAAACTATCTATGTCAACAACATATATATTCAATCTAATTTGCCTGGTGACATTATATAAAAATGAGGTGATTATATAAAATTCATTTCCCCCAGTTTTGTTTTGCATCCAGTTGCTCTTTTTGAGATGAATAAAGTGCCATAAAATCAAAGTAAGTCTGTACCTGTAAGCGCTGTCATCCATAAACTTTCTCCTGTCCATCCGTTTCCGATTGGTGAGACAAGCGTTGAAGGTGGCTAGACTGTCTGACCAGGTATGCAAATTACCTGTCCCAAACAATGCTAGGCCTCCCCCACCTGGGAGAAAAGAGTCACCATGACAATAAAAAATTCCAAGTAATCAAAAAAATTATAAAGCCTTATTGACCTTCCTGAAGGAAAACCCCCCAACTTGAAGCAATAACAAGAATATCACATGAAATGCTTACGACAGCAATATTACAGTTATTCATTATGTAGTGATATGAAGAAGAACCAAGCAAAGAATAATATTCATTGCTATCTGTGATTTGATAAAGTGTTAAAAAGGAGCACAAAAAACAAACAAACCCCATATTCATTAGATCTATGATGATTTGCTTGAAAGGGTATGATGGTATGTTAAGTTAAATGTGCTAAATAAATGTCTTCATCATTATTATTATTATTACTACTATTATTATAATTATTATTATTATTATTATGACTAATATTATTATTATATTATTATTATTATTATTATTATTATTATTATTATTATTATCAAGCGGCCAATAAGGCTAGAAGGCCATGAACAAAGTTCAGAGCGAATGGTCAAAAACTGCTTTCAACAGTAAGAAGTAGTTATGGCCCTTTGTTCCGCAACGAGCCTCCAAGCAGGGTTTGGGCATCGCCTTGACTGCTTGAGATTTCCACATCCAACAAATTTACTGAAGATTACCTAAGCTAGCATTTTAAAATGTGAATGCAAACGCTGCAATTTTCATAAACAAGGAATTCACAACCCTACCCCCCCCCTCCCCCCCCCAAAAAAAAACAAAAAAAAAAAAACAACAAAAAACAAACAAAAAACAAAACAAACAAAAAACAAACAAAAAACAAACAAACAAACAAAACAACAACACAAAAACAATAAAAAACAAAACAAAAAATTAACGGAAAATCAGAACAAAAACAAACAAACATAAAAACCCCACAAAACAAACCCCTAAAAAAACAACAAAAAACCCCCCTAAAAACAAACAAACCCACAACAAAAAAGGCGCAACAGCTCCTACCAAAACAATCAACAAGGAGAAGGGATTACGACTTTCTATCTCTCCCACCGGACAAGGAAATCAAGTTAAAGTACTTACAATGACATTGACAAAACATTAAAAGCGGGCTATTGATCAACTCATGACGCACCTAATGCTGTGTGTCCGCGGGTGTGTTTGAGTATGTCACTGTGGGTTTTTGGCACCGGGGCATCCTTGGGAAGACTGTAGCGTGTGAAGGACATGAAGCAGTAGAACTTTGATCTTGACTTGTGGGAAAAGTGTGTGCATGTCATCAACTCCTTGCCAAAGTAACTCCACAATTCGTAGCTGGTAACACAGAGGTTGAAGTTCAAGGGATGCACAAGTAACGAAGAAAACAAAGTTTAAAAAAAGAAAATAATGATTATGGTGGAGGAGGCGATAATGATGATGATGATGATGATGATGATGATGATGATGATGAAGATGTTGATGTTGATGTTGATGATGATTATGGTGATGATGATGATGATGATGATGATGAAGATGAAGATGTTGATGTTGATGTTGATGATGATTATGGTGATAATGATGATGATGATGATGATTATGATGATGTTAATGATGATGATGATAAAATGGTTATGAAAACCACAATGGTGATGATTATAATAATGATGACATATAGAAAATAAAGGGAAGAAGAGACTGCATAGGTAGCTAAAATCACATGTTATTGTTGTTGTTGTTGTTGTTGTTGATGATGAGGACGACGACGACGATGATGATGATGATAATGATAATGAAGAAAATGATGAAGATGATGATGATGATGATGATGATGAGGATGATGATGAGGATGATGATGATGATGATGATGATGATGATACTGATGATGATACTGATGGTGATACTGACAATGATGACGATGATGGTGGGTCATTAATTTTTGCTTCAATTGATGATAAAAAAATCAATGAATCTACGACAAAGAACATCGATAACAATGACGATAAAACGGACACAGATTGCCTTAAGAAAAAAATCAAATTGCATGCCGGAGAAGTGTTACAAGGGTTAAATTTAGACAAAGACTCACTTACCCTGTCATTGAGTAGGCCTCATTCAAGGTCAGCTTGCTCCTAAACACATGGCACACTGGCCTAAAGTCGTCGTCCATCTCGAGTTCAAAGGACATGCGCCCAAATCCCTGCTCGTTCATCTTCTCAGCGGTCAGCGTCTGTATGACCTGCGCCCCCAGAGCAATGCGGCGGACCGCCGACTCGGGAGAGCAGTCCATGTCTTCTGGACCCTGTGAAAATAGCACAAAGGGGAGTTCTTCTATACCGTACATTCACTGAACCTTGATTTACACCATTCTTAAACAGGGATTGACTAACAATGAAGCCATGGAACTTTTTTTTTTTTCCCAGGAAATTTTTTGGCACAAGTTTAGGGGGATGACCATTAGTTGGTGCTAGTATCCAAGTTATTATTGTTGTTGTTGTTGTTGTTGTTGTTGTTGTTGTTGTTGTTGTTGTTGTATAAAGCCATTGGTGGTCATGTCGAAAGACTATTAACTGAAACATCCTTGCCAGTATACATCATTCTTGACCTAGGGAACAGTCGGACACCGGCTAACGCCAGATGGAACTCATTTGGGAGTTAAGTGAAAACACATTCCAAAATGCCATCAATTGTCGTTAAGATAATGCCTACCCTCAATGAAAATTTCCGTCCCAATAGTATATCCCTCGAAGTGGTGTTGGACACAACAAGTCACTTCATGTAGAGCTTGAGTACTTGGAGATCATTTGCCGACAATGAGTAAGATCTGACAAAAAAATAACAAAACAAAACGAAACATCCCCCCAAAAAAAACAACAAAACAAAACAAAACAAAAACAACACACACACACACACACACACACACACACACAAAATACAAAAAACTAAAGAAAAAAAAACCCAACAAAAAAAAAAACAACAACAAACAAAAAACACAAACAACAGCAAACCATACAAAAACAACAACAAAACAAAACAAAACAAAAAATAACTATGAGCGAAACGGTCACATGATGGTCTTGGAGAGTTATTCTTATGGCACTACCTACCTGAAAGTGTCCATCATCATCGGCACACACGATGTAAACTGGCCGCACAATGTGTGAAAAGGCAGGGAGGTTATAGGTCAACCTCAAGGTCAAGGACTCGTGGCCATGGCGCAGATTGACCACGTTTTCACCTGGCTGAAGGCGGACCAATACCTAAAACAAATGAAGAAATTCATGGCGTGATTCCTGCTCCAGTAATAAAAAAATTATAGAAAAAAGTGGAAAATGTTACATTATAGGGATGGGAGATGTCAATGTTTGCAGGTGATTAGAGACTTGAGTTTTGCAAGAATCTTAAAAATGAGAAGCTCTTTGTTCACATACTACGCAATTTAAGAAGTCACGAGTTTATTCAGCAGTCAACGGGTTAAACAGAACGGTATATATAAATGCAAACAGTAAACTATAAAATTATCTGATTCACACTGATTGACAGCTGGATTGGGAGCGCGGGTAGCTCAGTGGTTAGGGCACTCGACCACCAAGCCAAAGGTCAGGGGTTCGTTCCCAGGCTGTGCAGCTTGAATTAAAATCCGAGTTTTTCGGGGTTTTTTTCTGCCTCCTGGTCCTGTGGTAGGTAGGACAAGTGAGTGCCTTGTCCCATCGGAGACGGACGATAAACTAGGAGGTCCTATGTCCCTTTGCGCATGTAAAAGAACCCACGGTGGTTAAAATCGATAAGAGCAGGCCATATCGGCCGCCGCCCTGGCAAAATTCAATTCCGACCAAAGTTTTTTCGGACGCATTCACACCTACAATCTCTTCTACCTCCGACTTATTGAGTTCATTACTCTGAGTTCAATTAGAAGAGACGATCAGAGGGGAAGAGTGTGGCTGGGCACCCACACTTCCCCTAGAATACTAGCCCAGACGGAGCAATTCCATTGCTAAAAGATCGTCAGCATTGACGCAAAAGGCCTATACATATAGCTGGATTGAATGCTTGATTAAAAGAGTGATCAGGTGATGGTTAATTGGTCGACTGAGTGGATGAGTCAATGAATGATTGATCTATCGATTGGTTTGATTGGAATTCATAACATCCACTATCAAATGAAACTCAAGATTCATAGAAGACACCGAATGGAGTGTGAAATTGGTATAACGAGATGGAATGAAGTAACAAACGAGATCTCAACAATTCACTACCAATCTGATGCCAAAATATGAAAAATGGACAGACACACAAAAATGAGTGAAAAAAGTGAGGGAGATTTTTTTTTTTCAATATGGCTGGTACAAAATCTGTCGGTGCATCTTGGTTAAAATAAAATAAATAAACATATTGTCGGTAGCAGTGCAAGTACCTTGAAGCATCCATCAACGATGGGCCAGTCGATGACCCCGTCGGGGTCACCGGAAGAGGAAACCAGCAGACGTCCTTCGTGGCAGCTGTCCTCGATGTCACCCACCAGCAAGGGCAAGGGGTAGATCACGGCGTCCCTGTCACTGATGTTGTGGACGCGGATTTTCATGACGTCATATCCTTTTCATACACGATTTGATGACGCCATTAGCAATGTTTGTAGTGTGTCGGCAGCAGATATGAGCACTGGCCATTGCCAGGCATTTGGAGAGCAACAGGTCGGCTACCATGAAGCGGATGGCTGATTCTGTGTGTGTATGTGTGTGTGTGTGTGTGTGTGTGTGTGTGTGTGTTATGTTCAGATAGATTATGAAGTCAGTGTTGGTTGCGTGAATTTTACGAACCTGCGTTAGGCAGGCAGTACAGTCTTGATGGAGTATACGCCAGATAAAATACATGAAATGCTAGATAAACAAGTTCCAGCAAGTGACTGATATTGAACGTGAAGAAGACGGACTGCATGGTATCCTGTAACGCTTCTTTTCCCAAACACTACTTTTCAGTATTATTTTCACTTTTGCGTTGGTCTCACAATGTGCCCAAATTAGGAGAGCTTCTTTAAATTTCACTTTCGATTCTTTGGTTATGAGGTTGAATGTTTTCCGACTTCATTTGTGATTTCGTTTACTTCCATGATAGTATGTTTTTGGTTATCTCTGTTTTATTTTTTGTGTGTGTTCTTGGAATTTATAATGTCACTTTGTGGTAGTGTTAATCGCTAAGCAATCGCCACACCAGTCTCTGACTCATGTGCACAAAGTGTTTGGGGATATTCAAATATAGCAGGATATAATAATATGAGGCCGAATCTGTTATATGAAGCATCTAGCGATGCGATCTTTTTCGGGTAAATGTTTAGACAGTGCTATGACATTATCTTGTTGCTTGTTTTCAGCTTTCCCTAGGAGAGTCACAATTCGTCAAATATAATAAAAGAGTGCCAGTAGAAAGTTTGGTTTGTTTGCTTTATGAACATAAGAGATTCAGCGTGAACAAAATTTCTTACGTGGAAATGCCAATCGTAAGTAGCTGTGTTGAATGCTTGGACAACACTTAGAGTTATCATACGGCTTCTAATTTGAGTAATTAGTGAAATTATGAATACATCGTTGTATATTTCGTGTTTTATTTGTTCTGTTATTGCTTTTGATTGCTATTGATTCGCATTTCACTTAAGTCCGTTTTTTCCCTCTTTTTACAAAAAGTTTATAACATATTGAGTGATGTCCTTTTTTCCCAGCATAGATGATACTGCGCTTTGCATCATGAATCACGTGGTTCAGTACGCCAGACACATTATGAATCACATAAACAATAGTATTCAAATTATTTTACAATGCAAACGAATTACAGAGTCATATCTATTTACAATGGGAGGCTAATGAATGTTTGTCACCATATTACGGCGCACTGCTCCCTTTAACCCTTTCGGTGCCATAATCAGGATGAGCCTGATTTAACTCTTTGACTACAATTTATCCACATATTGGGATATATGAACATATTGCAGTCAAAGAGTTAAATCAGGCTCGAGCCTTATATGAGCCTTTGGCTGTCAAGTATTTAAAGTGTCGATTGGCGTTGAAAGGGTTAATATATATTTGGACCCCGCATATACAATTCAATTAAGTACATTGAGAGACATGTCCATTCCGCCATTTATGAAATAACACCCATTTACACAAATAAGTGAAGTTAGAATACGTGTTAAAAGAAATGTATGTGTAATGTATTAATAGCGTAATCGATTCAAATTTATAAACAGCGAGGAGTAATACAAAAATTATCAAAGAAATGATTAATAATATTGTCGATCTCCATTTACACTTAATATGGCGAAACCAAAAATTATAAGACGGGACAGATAAATTGATAGGGCCACACCAAAACTATAAGATGGGATAGATAAGGTGATAGAGCTACACTACGATTATGAGATGGGATAGACAAGTTAATAGGGCCACACCAAGATTATGAGATGGGATGGATAGGGTGATAGGGCCACACCAAGACTATAAGATGGGATAGATAAGGTGATAAGGCCACACCAAGATTATAAGAGGAGATAGATAAGGTGATAGGGCCACACCAAGATTATAAGAGGAGATAGATAAGTTGATAGAGCCACACCAAGATTATAAAATGAGATAAGGTGATAGGGCCACACCAAGATTATAAAAGGAGATAGATAAAGTGATAGGGCCACACCAAGATTATATGAGGAAATAGATAAGGTGATAAGACCACACCAAGATTATAAGAGGAGATAGATAAGGTGATAAGGCCACACCAAGATTATAAGAGGAGATAGATAAGGTGATAAGGCCACACCAAGATTATAAGAGGAGATAGATAAGGTGA
>JBBPCV010785257.1:0-10493 GCA_037974505.1 Plocamopherus tilesii
TTTCTGCCTATTCTAATTATTTTTGTTAATTATTATTCAAATTGATCTGTCCATTGATGTAAGTAGTTCACCTTATTTTGTTTTCATTTGTGTCTCGTCTTTAGAGATCTTTAGTTGTTTTCAGTTGTACTAATTCATTTTCATTGCGAAATGCTGCTGTGTATTTGAATACATATCCATTGTATGTCTGTAAAGTCATTTCATCTGCTCTTGCTTTCATGATTTTCAGAGGGAAAAAAATGGCAGGGAATACATTGAAATTTTTTGCAACAGGGGTCAGTTCCGTCATTCACCCAGTAAGTATGTTGTTTTATCATTTAGAATTCTTTATTAGAGTTCATCATTTGTAGAGTAACTGCACTTGATCTTATGAAATTTCTTTACGATTAAAATATTTTTAAAAATAAAATTTTCACTGGAAATTTTATCTTCGATGGAATGATTTTTTTTTTTTTTTAAGCTAAAAGTGCTTTACTACGTTGCAAACACATGTTAGTCTCTTTTTTTGTTGGTTTTTTTTGTTTTGTTTTTTTAACCAAGGATTAAAGTGTGATCACCTGTATGCTCATTCAACTTTGCATACAACTTAGATAATAAGTTATTAGTTGTAAAAAAACAAAGTTCATTTAGCATTCAACATCATGCCCTTCACCTCTATCAAGGTATAGGCCACAGACAAAGGATTTCTATTACTTTTTTTTTATTAATGCTCTCATGATGGTCGACTTTTTTTTTTACTTCTATTAGAGGAATCCTCACGTTCCCACAGTTCACTTTAACTACCGCTATTTTCAAGTGGAAAATGAAGATGGAGAGAAACAGTGGTGGTTTGGAGGAGGCACAGATCTCACGCCAACCTATTTCATTGAGCCGGTTTGTATTCTTTTGGAATTTCCTTAATATCGCATTTTACATATGTACCCATGTAAAAGGCTCATCACCACTCCACAGGCTGGACTTGAAAAATTTATTTCAAACAACAATTGATGCAGTATAGGAGTCACGACCTTATAACCTCAGGTGACAAAGAAAACAACTTATTTGATGGAGTTAGTTTTAAGAAGAACATGCAGGGACATTTTGGTGTCTTCTCAGAATAGGCCTTATATAGGCAAAATTCCCATTTAGATAAATAAGGGCAGTCTACTCTATTTAGGCTAATGTTCATGTCATTTTACATATTTTTTATTAGGGATTTTGTAAGAAAGATGTTCCGATGTATTTGCATGAATAATGTTATCCTCTGAAGATTGACATTGTTACAACAATTCACATTGATTCTATTATACCCACAGGATGTGGTTCTTTTCCACACAGCTCTAAAAAAGGCATGTGACAGACATGGGAAAGATTTATATCCCAAGTACAAAAAATGGTGTGATGATTACTTCACTATAAGCCATAGAGGTTCGGTTTTTTTATATTTGATGTTTTGATTTTTTTTTTTTTTTAATTTTTGGTTTGTGGCATTTTCTTTACCTGATTATTTTTGTTTGTGGTTTTTCATTTTGCTTCAAATATATATACATATATACATATTCATGCCTTTCACAGTCGACAAGATGTATATTCTGGTTTATTTTTTCTAGTAAATGTAAACGACAAATTTTAACTTTATGCTGATTGTG
Organism: Plocamopherus tilesii; assembly: GCA_037974505.1. Taxonomy (NCBI): domain Eukaryota; kingdom Metazoa; phylum Mollusca; class Gastropoda; order Nudibranchia; family Polyceridae; genus Plocamopherus; species Plocamopherus tilesii. Next base: position 1,629 of record JBBPCV010785257.1, read on the forward strand.
ACATTCTCCTTTCTTCCCATATTGCCTTTGTGAATGTTTCATTTTCCTTTCTTTCTTTCTTTCTTTTTTTTTCTTTCTATCCTTCTTTCTCTTCTCTTTTTGAAAAAATATAAGTGTATGAAGAACTTTGCAGACAACTTTTTTCATTTTGATTTATACATGTGTAACGTATATAAATAATTTGTTGCTGGAATATTGTTTGGCAGTGTTTTCCCCTGTATGATACATTATATTTCTTTTCTTTTCTTTTTTTATTTTGTTGATACACAGTTCATTTTTTAAGAAAAACTAATTTTTCATACTTTCATTTGCTTAGGTGAGAAGAGAGGTGTGGGTGGTATATTCTTTGACGATGTTGATGAACCAACACAAGAAAAAGCTTTTGAGTTTGTAAGGGTAAGTCAGTCTAGGTTTTCATTGAATATCTTGTTGAATATGATTGTAGTTAGAGGAATGTATGTTTTATGATCAATTTCAATGCAAGAACATCATTTTAGAAGAAAATAGAAAGGAAATGTTACCATTGATTACATATTGTATAAGTAGAATAGTGATATATACCTTTAATGAGCTTCAGTAAAAACCACTTCTATATAATATCCAGAGGGTTGATGACAGATGTTTGTGTATTAGATCAACCAAGCAACAACACAAATCAAACAAAGCAGAATACCAAAAAAAAAACAAAAACAAAAAAACAACAACAACAAACAAACAAATTGATCAAACAACAATCAGCAAACCATAATTTTAAAAAGCACAAAATAACAAATAACCAACAACAAGTCAAACCAAAATTGTATTGAATGTCATGTATGTCACTCAATCAGAGGAGAAAGCAATGTACTGGAAAAGTGCTAAACCAGAAACCAAGATTTTTTGCTTTCAGTCTAAACATATTTTGGTTTAAATATTGTGGAGAGGTGACTTTACTCATGCCTTAGGTATACAATTGCCATATCATCTTCTTGGTGGCAGGGAGACAACCTTACATTCCTATTGGCCTTAATTAGCTCAATTGATGAGAGTTGTATGCCTCTAAGTACAAATCTTGATAGGAAATGAAGTTCACTGCATGTTGTGACCATGAAGCAAGATCAGTGAGAGTGAGAGAGAAGATTGGTCAAGATCGCTGGTGTCAATGTGAAGACAGATTTAGCCATTTTTTGTTTAGTAATGATCAGACATCTTCAACCTTTGGTTCAACATGAGTGTGATAGCAGTGATACTTGTAATTGTATAGAGATAATCTAAACAAGACATTAGTTAGTTTTTTGTTTGGGCTGTTTTCAGTTTAACCATGTTTCACTGAATAAACTGTAAAATTATTTGTATTGTTTGTTTTGGGAGGGTTTTTTCTTTCTTTCTTTTTCTGTGCATGACAGTTATATTTTTTTTATCTTTTTCATAAAATCCATTCCATTATTCAAGAGTTGTGCAGATGCTGTCATTCCTTCATATTTACCAATAGTCCAAAAACATAGGAAGGATGGTTACTCATATGCAGAAAGGTGATTATATTATGTGCATTACCTCCCTTCCTTCCTTTTTTTTTTTTTTTTTTTTACCGTTCTTTCTTTCTTTTTCTTTATTATTTTTTTTATTAAGTATCTCAAGTATTTGCCTTTGTCACCCTTATTCAAACAATATTAAGAAATATTTGAGTGTGGATTTTTAACATTTCTATATGTGGCTACTTTATGACTGGAAAATATTTTTATATTGCCATATATTGCCAAAATTTGAATTTTATCCTTTATAACATAAGTAGAGTAGGGTTGGGTTTTTTTAGACCTGTGAATCATAATAACGCTAGGTTTAATTGTTTTTAGGGTTGACATGTACTTTGGTAAAACGTCAGTTGAAATATATTATTTGACATGATGCCAACTAGTGAATAGGAATAATATTTGTATAATATTTTTTATAGGAATAAAGTGTGTTAAACATAAATTTTCACTCTGGATATGTGACATATAAATGCTGTCTATCATTATGAGTATTATTACTATTATTATTATTATTATTATCATTATAATTATCATTTGCATTTGATCGAAGTGAGGATGACTTAATGATAGGGTACTTGGGCGAAGAGTCCACTTGTGAAGCATGCATTTGGGCGACGTCAACTGTACTATTTTATATGAATGTACTAGAGTCACTAATACATATGATGATATGAATTGTGTGTTAAGATATAAACATATAAATGCTTTCCTTCTTTGTATTTTGCTAATTCAGACAATGGCAACTCTTGAGAAGGGGTCGATATGTTGAATTCAACTTGATCTATGACAGAGGTACCAAGTTTGGATTGTATACTCCTGGTGCCCGTTATGAAAGCATTCTTATGTCACTCCCATTAAATGCTGTAAGTTAAATCAGAAAGTTTAATGTTCACATGTTAAGCTTTATGAAGAGTAAGGGTGGTCTATATTTTTAGATGAATTTTTTGGTTTTGTTTTGTTTTTTGCTTTTTTTATTTTGCTGTTTTGCCCCCTACCCTTCTTTTCTTTTCTTTCTTTTCTGTTTTTGTTTTTTTGTTGTTTTTGTTGTTTTTTTTTGTTTTTTTTTGTTTTTTTTTGTTTTTGTTTTTTTTTAAATATGGAAGATTGCATAAAAAGTTTGTTTAAATGTTTCAGATTTTCATAATGTTTTTATATTTTGTAGGGGTTTGTTTATTTTTCCTTCTTATTTTCCCATTGTCTTCCTTTTTTACATTTTTTTTTTAAATTTCAATGTGACAGCTCTTGATTTATTATTATTTTTTATTATTATTATTATTATTATTATTGTTGTTGAAAATTTTGTTTTTTAACCAGAGATGGGAATACATGCAAGTACCACCAGAAGGTTCAAAAGAAGCTGAAATGACAGAAGTCCTCAAGAATCCACGAGAGTGGATTAAAAGCTAGACAAGATCTCATCTTTAACTTCCTCTCATTTTGAAAAGGTGTTAGGTTTTCATCAGTTTGACAATTTCATTTCAGTATATATTCTTTTATTTATTTTTTTATTTTTGTTTACTTTTTTGTCGCGATTGTGGAAGAAATTCATAATCAGAATTGTTGATTGAACAAAGGTTATTTTCAATATTCATGTTCTTATAAATTGCTATGTTGACATTTGATTGTCCTAATTCGGTTCAGTTTCTCAACCTATCTACCCTTACTCAGGATGCAAACAGTTAGGGTGTAAAATTACTTCCTACTCCTATTTCATGACAGCTTTCACATGACTCCCTGCCATGAACTTCTTGTAAAGTATTATTACTATTAGTAATTAGACTAGGCCTAGCACTGTGTGTTCAGCAAGAAGGCCTGAGCAAACTAACATCGGTGTTCTAGAAAAGGGGGAAGGGAGAAGTCATGGTGACAGAAAAAAGTTCATTAAATGGACTGAGTGCGATCCATGTTTATAAAAAACAGACTTTGTTTAGTTGACTTAAGGAAAAAAATGGGACCGGCCAAATGGTTTATCTTAAAGCGAGTTTATCTTAATTGGACTCCACTGTATTGCTTCATTTTGAGCTTTTAAATTAAATAGAAATCCTCAGTTGTTGCTGTCATATGAAAGTACTTTTGGTTTATAACATAACTGGTATTAGAACAGATCATTGAATGAGTTGTGAAGTAAAGGTGCAAAGATACGTGTTAGGACCTGGGGCTATAAATGAATGAGTTGAGTAATATCCCTTTAAATCATAAGAATCCACTACTTTTTTTTCTTATGCTAAAGTTGATGATTAAAGAAAAAGATACTGCTAGCTCTTTAGGTGTTGTTTGAATATGAAAGGTTGACAAAACTGCATAAGGATCTGATTGATGTATCATCATATTCAATACAAATAGACGAACATGTGTAAATAACCATTGAAGGGTGCGTGGAATCTCTGACAAAGTGACAACACCAATGTGGTCTCAATTCTGCTTTTTTCCCTTGTCTACATTTTTTCATTTTGAGGAAATGGACCTAAAAGTCCAGTACCGGCCTCGCATTTATTGGACCACAAAGAATGCCAAAGAACCACACTTTTATTTTTTAGTTTGCTTTTGTTTTGGTATGTGTGTATGTGTGCGTGTGTGTGTGTAAGTGTGCGTGTGTGTACATGTTTCTTGATTTGTTGAAATTGAAATTGCAATGTTTTCAGGAATCGATGAACACCGTTACCATGTATCATGCAATTATCTTTTCATATACAGAGAGGCTGTGTTCAAATTATTCTAGTTCAGTTTTTGAAAATGTTTTTCTTGTCACTGCCAAAGTGATGCTTTGTTATATTTCAAAATCTCAAAGTGCCTTATTTTTTTTATTATTTTGACATTTGCTTAGGTACACATTTACTTACTTTCATATTGACATACTATCATTGTTACACATGAAAGGCTTGACAGCAAAACATGCTAAACGCATTTTTAGATTATCTTTGATTTGCAGTGAATACTGTGGCGTTTGTCATACTCTTCAAACAATGTACACTTTTGATGACTTGATGCCATCGGATATGTCTTGTTTTACATACAAAAATTGAAAAGTTATATATTCAAGTCACATCACATCTATTTTATTTGCTAATCAAATCATAGAGAATCCAAAAATTGCTTTTATTGTGTTTTGTCATCATACCCTTCAGGTTTAAATTATTGGGGGTGGGTGGTCGGGGGGTGGGGTGTGGGGTGAGTTTAAAGATGTTTTACTGAATGTTGTATAATCAAAATATAAACAGAGATATCAATCATACTTCGGATTTGTGTAGTTGTCTGGAAGAAGAGTGGAATTATTGCCGAGCCCATTATTAAGATACAGACTGAAAAAGGTGATTTTAGTTGAAATTGTCGATCATGAAAGTATCAAGCGAAACAGAAATCTATACTTTATTTGACGTTTTATGATGCTTGGTCAAATTCTATATCTGTCATTTCTGAGCAACCAGCTCATGCGAATTGACCGTCTCTCTGTTTCATGTGACATTTTTGTTATTAAACAACCATAAACCCATCATATCACATCTATCAAAACAGAAGAGTTTCTCGCCTTTCTTAATGGACTATTGATGTATTCAACACTACACTGCACATTGAAAGTTGATCCACTTCTGTTGAAAAACTATAATTCACACTTTACACTTATGTCATAGACTCTAATTTCTTAATTTCAGTGAATTAAAAGCTTTCATTTTGTATTATAAACAGTTTTTAATATAATGATAATGTATTAACCGTAAAAATTAATAAAAAGGAAACGAAATAAGAAATTCTTTCTTTCGTCCCTGTCCTTTGATCTTTTGTTGCCAATGTAAATAAGCCACTGATTGGTCACACCACTAGATCTACAACAATTTATTTATGATAATTTTCAAGTCTTTTTAATTTCTTAAAGGCCTTAGGTCTGGGATGGGTCTACTGTGAGATTTGGTCTACTGATCTTTCTTTTCGTTTAGGCCTAGCTTAATAGTAAATGTTATTTTAGGTGCAGTCAGAGTGCATCAAATACATCCTCTTAAGATTCAAACTAGGAATTTCTGGCAATAATAGTAGCCTTAGTCGTAGATCTAATAGATTAGTTATATGTAGTTGATAAATCTGATCTACAGGTTCTCCTGTAAGTGAAATGCTTCATATGCAGCACATGGTTTATATTTGTATAATACTAAGTCTTCAAAGCACATCAACTAGATCTATAGTAGTAGATCCAGATCTATAGATCTTCTAAAGTTGTAGACCTATTTTGTGCTCTGACTTTTGAAAGCGTTTCTCTCCATTTTGTTCATCCTTGATAAGGTGCCTTAAAAATTCATGAAGAAAAAAAAAAGAAAGACGGCTAAAAAATTCAAAAAGCATAATAATCCGCTGATTTTCTAATTTTTAGAAACAATAAATCCTACAAAAAGCTATGTAGAGACAATTCCTCCTTTTTTCCAGACCACCACACATTTTTGTTTTTGTTTTTACCTACGTAGAGAAAAAATATTGACATTAATGATATTTGAAATAAAAACATCAAATATGAAAGCTTTGCTCCCTGATAATTTCCATAACATGGCTGTTATCAGAAATTTTTGACAAATGCCTGTTTTCTGTTTACAATTTTTGAGCAAATTCAGTTTTGGTCTTTCATATGAAACATTAACAACATAAGCACTGCTTTATTTAAGATTTCAAAATGATCTAATGCCAGTTGAAAATGTGAAATATATATATATGTTTTTTAAATAAAGTTCAAATTTGATCTTTATAAAATTTATGGAGCAATTTTTTGTTACATGCATTTTCTGTTCCACTTTTTGTATTACATAATGTCAACAGGAAATTTTGGGGAAAAAAGCAACAATTTGCTGAAGTTGTTGGGCAGTGATTGGTTTCTGATGATTTTTTTGAATAGTTCATTGTTACAAAATAATGATGGTTGGGAGCAAGCTTCTGTGTGCACTTGTGTGGTGGTTGACTTGTCCCCCAAATATTACAGTAGTGTCCCTTTTGGATGGCATTATAAGTTATTGGAGTTAGGTTTCTTAATTTCAACAATTGAATGCATAGATAAGGCATCAAAGAATTAGATCTTGTAATGAGTGAATTAGCTTTATCGGTAAGACCATAATGCTTGTCTCGGCGAGACGAATTAATGTCACTATCCCGGTTTCAATTCTCAGTGGAACCACAAATTTTCTTTTCAATTTTTCTTTATTAAATTTTTCTCTATTTATAAATATTTTCTATGGGACCTATTTGAATGCCCAGTGTGCTAGATCTAATTCTTTGACGTATAATCCAGTACCTTGCATCATGCCTGTGTCTAGATACGGTATCAAGCATGGTCTTGGGTTTTTTCTGTGTGTTTGTGTCTTTTGCTTTTTTGTTCATCTGATTGTTTTTCTTGTTTATTTTTAAGCCAGCAATAATTATTACACATATAATATTAATATATGTTTATGACAGGGAAATGTCTTAGTTGTCTCAGGCAGCCACTAGGCTACATATTTAGTTTCAAGCCATGCTTGTAATGTTAAGTCAGTCAAAGAAGTTGATCAACCAATCAAAGACAGAGAGAATGAAAGTTCACCTGCCTTTAATTCTGCTTTATGACCTCACCGCTAATTGAGAGTCAATTGGTAATGACTACGTGAATGACAGTCATCTGGGCACTACGCTGGATGTCTGGGACTTGCATTATTACATAAGTGGCAGTTGGGATGCATCAAGGGAGACGTTTGTTAATTTAATTTTAGTGCTTTGGTATGAGTGTGAATCATGTCTTTTGTAAGGTTGGCTTTGATTTCTTTTTGCACTGTCATGGTATCACATGACTAGTACTCGATCTCACGTGTGAAAGGTTTTACAGAGCCTATTACAATTATTTTGAGGTGCCTTTGTCTGAAGTCATCGTGCACTTGATACGTGTGATAGTGAAAATTCAGTCAGAGCACAAAAGCGTGTGCTTTGGCATAGCGTGCACAATGGCCTTGTTGACTGTACTACAGTAGAGTCCACTTATAACGAGTCCTGAAATAACGAGAAGTCGGTTATAAAAGCACTATTCTAGAACCCCGTTTTTGCCCCTTCTTTATCTTTGTAAATAAAATACTGCTATAGCGCAATCAGACAGGCACGCGAGTCTGTTATAACGGAATATTGCTGCGGCTGAGCACAGCACATAATAATAATAATAATAATAATAATAATAATAATAATAATAATAATAACACTAATTAATACATTGTAATGGACCAATAAATAAGACATCACCGAGAACCTTGGCTTAGGGAAACAAAGTTTGGAAAGGGAGAGCCAACGTGTGTCAACAGTGACTGAAAAAGGGGGAGGGGCGGTTGTAGGAAGCGCAGACAAGCAGCACACATCGCATGCCAACTGTGCCTCTCACTATAACTTCTCCGATGCGTGGTAGGGGGAGGGGGGGGGTGGAGAGGTCACAGTCACAGTGCTGTGACCGTATACGTATACACGCAAGTAAGGGCAGCGGGGGAACAACACAGCGGGCGACTTAGCCTTGGTCTAGACCCAGACTAATTACCAACCTTTCTTTTTTGATTGCCAACGCCGAGCTGTCAATATCGCTTGCACCAGAGAAATGAACAAAACAAACCTGATTTGATTTTTATGATGGCATCCAAATCAACTGGTGATAACAAAAAGAAATAAATGAACACCAAACTCATAGATTAGGCCTACTTTATATTCCCTTGAATTTTTCACTGTATCCCTTATAGCGAGAATCCTGCTATAAGGGCTTTTTCGCGTCGGTCCCTTCCTTCTCGTTATAACAGGATTCTACGGTATAACTGTAACACAGCACAGCATTACTATAAACTACAACTTCTTTATGGAGAACCATCACCTATTGACTTATATTAGTTTTTATGAGTTTTTTGTTTTTGTTTGTTTTTTGTATGTTTCTTATTTTTAGTTTAAGTTTTGGAGAGTTATCTGCCCCACTCTTTGGGTAGGAAATGTGCAACCATCTTTTTTAAATATATATTGAAGAGCAGTATAATCTGCCTCTGCCATATGACCAACAAGTATGAACCAAGATTAAAGATGAGCTTTCACAACTGCACAAAAATATGGAGTGAATTTCATTACAATCTTTAATAATAAGTGGATGGAGATTAATTTATTGGTAAATTAATCACTTTTTCAAAAAACACTTCATGCATTGCCAAAATAAACCTTATAAAATCAACAAATAAGCTTACTATGTAATTGTAATACAATGGTATCATATTATCTGATATATCTTATCACCTTTTACACAAGCTGATAATGTTAGTGAAATAAATAATTGACAACATTTAATTTTGATAAACATACAGCATTAAATAAATGAATCTATTCACAAATGATTGAA
>JBBPCV010785368.1:0-10493 GCA_037974505.1 Plocamopherus tilesii
ATTTGATCATACGATTTTCTTTTGAGTTATTCACGGCTGGCGGCCTCAACCCGCTACAGCAAACCGCAGGATCTGTCGCCCAAATTTCAAGCAGTGCTTGATTTCCCGGATCGGTCGTGAGGGACGTGCGTTCGGCACGGAGGGACAAGGGGAAATCCCGCAACATCCACGATTGGACCTCCGTGAAAGGGGGGTGTACCACAATAAGCCATTCCTCCACACCATTCGCTACGTGTAAATGCCCCATTAGGGAAAGGAATGAGACGCCTTACTTCTTTTGATGGCAGAGACTTATTCTTGGTCCACTAACTCTTCATAAGCAGGCATCTTGTAGCGTAAATCCAACACTCTCAATTTCTGATAGATTCTACAGTTCGTAGGTGTTAAGATAAAGTTGGATTCAGGGTTGGATCTAGATCTAATCTTGTGAATTACATTCACTAGATAGATCTGTCACGAATCCTGATCTGTTGAATAGATTCACCACTTCACCTGGATTTTATAATAGAGCTTGATTATATAACCTTGCCTTGCTTTACCCAGGTGACATCCCTGGCCATCTGTGCATACTCGCGGTCGTCGAGCCAACCTTCTCCAATCCGACCTGTACTGAGCCAGACGGGCGCAGACACTTAGTTGCCTTCCCGCTCATTCCTTTATGTTGTCTCTTCATTGTTGCCAAGGGCGAAACCTTCCTCTGCTGCTAGCTATACTTCCATTTACGATGTTATTCTGGATACTATCGTGTCTTACTGTATGACCAAAGTAGACGAGTTTCTGAGTTTGCACTTTTTGGAGAAGGTCTCTCTTTACACCCAGTCTACTCAGGACTTCTTCGTTTCTTATTTTGTCCTTCCAACTAACCTTCGCCATTCTTCTAAGCATCCATATTTATAAGACTTGACTCTTTTCTCTGGTTTCGGCGTACAGTTTCCATGTTTCGGCTCCGTATCGCACAATTGGATAGACGTACAGATCAACTGTTTTTAATCTCAGAGCTAGAGAGATATCTCTTGTGGTTAGGATGTCACTCAGCTGTACAAACGTGGATTTTGCTTGGGCAATTCCGATTTTAATCTCTTGGTCAGGCCAGTCTTTCCATTTTCATTTACAGTTTGATCTAAGTGCTTGAAATGATGTTCTCCTTCCAAAGTCTTACCGTCAGCTTATGCGTTTGCTTCTTTCCCATCTGTTCTGCTGATTAACATTGTTTTCGTTTAGTTAACAATATTAACAATTATATTCAGGCCCTTTGTCTCACTTATTGATTTCATTTTATCCAACATTTCTTGCAGATCTTCATTGTTGCTTGCCTGTAGAGTGGTGTCATTCACGTATCTAATGTTATTGATGTTTGTTTAATTAATTTGTTAATAGTCATATCGTTTGATTCTTTAAATATGTATTCGGTGTATTGCTTTTTTCTTTGTCTCTGCTTGGTCTGATATTTCTTGGTCAACTCTGGTGGCGCCTTTTTGGCTCCTATAAAGTTCTGTGATTCTTCTGATATCTTTACCATCCAGTCCAGCTTTAACTAAAGATTTTATCACTCCCGAGTGCTTTAATCTGTCGAAGGCTTTTTGCGTAATCTATGAAGCAAGCATATCGATCTTTTTGGACTTCAAGTTATTTTTGTGCAAGAACGTTGTAGCAGAAGATTGCATCTCCAGTCCCTTTGTTTGATTGAAATCCGAATAGTTCTTTACTATTTTGTGCGTCTAGCTTGTTTTTTATTCTTCCAAGAATGACTTGTAGAAATATTTTTAGGGCGTGAGACATTAAAAAAGAATCACGTAGAAATATTTTAGGGCGTGAGACATTAGACTTATTGTTCGAAAGTCAGAGCACTCTCTAGCTTTTCGTTTCTTCGGTTGTGTAATAAAGACAGATTCCAAAAAGTCTTCAGGTAGATTTCCACTTTCATAAATGGCGTTATAGTTATAGAGGTCTGTACGCTTTTATACTCCTCTTTCAAAGAGTGGTGTGTGATGTTTACTATGTTTCAATGATTGTTTCGTGACTGCAGTGAAATCAAGTGTAATCTCTGTTTCCATTCTTTCGATTGAATTACCCTGCGCTCTATTATATCTTATCATCTGCTGTATAAGGCAAGAAGATTGGTAAACGAATTTTCCTCAAATACTTTTTCTTTTATTTCGGGCTTGTATTTTAAGCCCATGCCTGATATGTAAACAATATGATAAATAATGACACCAACAATAAAAAAAAAGACTTTGGGCCTATATATGAAGTAAAAATCCAGAGAACTGTGGTATTTCTGACCAAAAAATCAAAAACATTATAATCCAGGACCCAAAAACTAAAGCAGACCTTTTGAAAACATCTGGGTTTTTTTTTCAATCCTATACCCAAAATTAAAAATGTAATTTCCAAAACCAAAAATTATCCCAAAATGAGTCCAAATACTGTCACTAAAAATGGAGTGCTTAAATTACTGCAAAATGTAAATGAACATAAAGCTATGGATCAGATAAAATTCCAGGCACACATTGAAATTAATTACGTGCATTTGAATTAGTTAATGTGTATGTCCTTTTATTTCAGACTTTACTAGATCAGGGTAAAGTGCTAAATGATTGGAAAAATACAAACATTGTTTCACTTAAAAAAAAAACAAGAGATAATGTAAACCAGAGACTTATAGACCAGTTTCTATAACATCAATATCTTGTAAACTCCTCGAACACATCATATATAGTAACATAATGGATCATTCAGAAAATTATGATATACTTAATAACATCCAACATGAATTTTGAAAAAAAAATTGAGCTGTGAAACTCAACTAATAACAACCATGAATGATTTCAGCAATTAACTAAACTTAAAAATCATGGAATACAAGACACATTACTAGATTGGACCAAAGCATTCCTTATAGGTTGAACTCAAACAGTTATTGTAGAAGGAGTTGAGTCTAGTCCAAAACCTGTTTTGTCAGGAGTATCACAGAGTACAGTATTGGGTCCACTTTATTTTTTAATACATAAATGACATTGATCAAAAACCAACACAAGGCACCAAAATGAGATTATTTGCAGATAGCCTGTTGTACAGAGAGGTGAAAAATATTAATGATTATAAAATACTACAAAATTATCTTAACACTCCAGTAATGGGAAAATGACTGGAAAAATGGAATCACCCCCTCCCTCCCCCACCCCCGAAAAAAAGCCAAGTACTTAAAATATCAAATAAAAGGAAGCTTACAGAATCAAACTATTACCTACACAACCAAACATTAATATAGTGCAAATAGTGCAAAATGTTTAGGTGTCATTGTAGATAATAAGTTAGAGTGGAAAGACCAAAACCGTGCAATATATAAGAAAGCAAGCGGCCTGCTAGCATTCCTAAAACGTAATATAAAAAACTGCTCTCAACATGCTCAAGATAAGTGCTACAAAACATTAGTAAAACCAGTCCTAGATTACGGAGGGTATGTATGGGATCCACATTACCAAAACCAAATAGATGATTTAGAAAAAATACAAAAAGAAAATGCAAGCAGTTTTGTAACCAATCATTAACTACACACCAGGGAACACAAAAATAAGCATGAACAAATTGCAGTGGATACCTCTCGAAGAACAAAGAGCAAAGAATAAGATAACCATCCTCTACAAGGCAATCAATAACCAAGCCATAAATCCACTTGAAGCATTTCAAATGGAAAATAATCATACCAGATCTGGTGTTCAAACATTTACATTGCCATATTTTGGTGTAGATTATGGAATTAACTGCCAGTTAGTGTAAAGTGCAGTAAAGATAGAGAAGTTTTTTTAAGCAAAAACTAAAACATAGAACATTAACATGTAAATACTAGCTTTAAGCAGCGCGTGACAATAATGCTTACTTGACTGAGTCTGTCAACTGTCAGCCTTTGAAGAAGAAGAAAAGAAGGAGAAGAGCCATTGATGAAAGGAGGAAAAGAGTCCAAACAAAGAACGGCTCCTATGTCGGTTTGATGGAAATCTTTCAAAAGATTTTCCATTTACCCTTTTATGTTCTTATATTCAGGATATGGACTTTTTTTTTTTTTTGAAGAAATGCCTTTGATGAGAGAGTGTGATGGTTTAGCATGGATTCATCTTAACAAGAATCGCATGCAGTAAAGGGCAATGTATAGCCTAAAAACGGATAATCCCTAAGAAGGGTCGTTGGATTTTGAAAACGAGTCTTCTGGGAGTAGAGATGATAGAGATACCGGTAATACAATTTGGAGTCATAATTTCTGCCTTATAGGGATTTACTGAATGAATTGCCTGAGATTTCCTGTAGCCAATTTGGACAATCGATCTTAGATCTGAGATAGGAAAAGTGGTTGTAGAAAATCACGGAAATTGCTGTAGCACCATGCTCCGAATGTGTGGAGGAATTATCAATTACGTCAATTGAAACAATGTTGATTTTTTTCCTTTTTCTTTCTTTCTTCTTTTGTTTGTTTTTCTTTTGTTTGTTTGCTTGTTTGTTTAGCTAGGGATTTTCATGACTCACATTTATTAGTGGCCGGAGGGTTGGACTTCCAGAGGCCTACAATTTTAGTGCATAAAGGAAAAAGTTGATTCAAGTATATAATAGTCGCTATAGCATACAAATGATATTTTAATGATGTTATTATTAAATTCAAAACCTCGTTTCCATTTTGAAACATTAGGCCACACTTTTCCATTGCTTGTTCTAAAGCGTTGTCAGAATCGTGCAGCTTCACAGACAATTTCATTATTTTGCTAATCGTCTTATATGAAACAATAAAAACTATTTTCACTCATTTAGCTTTCAAACAAGTTATTTACCCACCTTTTATCTTTGTGTTTCAGGCACGGGGAAGTCTGTTCTGGTTTCTGCAACGAATGTGAACCCATCCACTTCAAGAGGAACATTAGAGGATATGTTTGGAATTTACGGTGTTGTTGTAGATTTTTTCAGACCAGCCAATAGATATGACTACATGTACGTGCAATTTCTAGACCATTTGGATGCTGAGGATGCTGTAAAAGCATTAAATGGCAAGTAAGTATTGCTATTTGTATTGAATTACGTTCTCGTACATCTAAATTTAATAATATATGATGCAGGGCATTCTTACTCTGGTGATGCGTGTGATTCTTTACGTATGGTTACACTAGTTACAGTACTTATAGTCTCAATGTTTGCACTTCCATTTTGAATGTCGCTATATATTTACATACATACGTACATACATACATACATACATACATACATACATACATACATGCATACATACATACATACATAAATACATACATACATACATACATACATACATACATACATACATACATACATACATTACATACATATATACAATCATACATGCATACATCGGGGACGTTGAAGACATTGGACGACGAAAACAGCTGTCCAATGTTGCCTTGAACAAACTGAAGAATGTATGGAAAAGGAAAGATAAAATGAAAAGAAACACCAAAATAAAATTGTACAGAGCACTTGTAAAATCGATCCTTTACGTACAACAGAGGGACATGGGCCTTTACCCAGACAGAATTGAAAAAGTTAGATGCCTTTCTGGGAAACAGCTCAGGAAAGTGCTCAAAATTTACCACCCCGTTCATAGTTGAAAACCGCTGGAAATTATTCGGACACATCCTAAGGCGATACCAAGACATACCGGCCAACAAATCTATGAAACTATATTTCACAAAAGTCAAAGGAAGACCATTAACAACATTTCCAATAGTAAATGTACTAAATAAAGTAGTCCTATCTCAACTTCAACGTATCTCAAAGACGAAGAGCGATTTAAATCATCTAAGCTCGCTAGCACAAGACCGAAAGCGCTGGAGAGCCATGACATAAAGATCGTGAAGGTTGCTGAGGCGTCCTCTTCCGACGAGTCGGATGTGAAAAGCCTTTAAACACACACACACACATACACACACACACACAATAACAACACACACATACATACAAACATACACACATACGTACATACATACATGCACATACAAATCTAGCTGGGGAGGTGAGGGCGGGGAATGTTCCGCAGAAGAATTCAATGCCAGGAAACTCCATATGAAAAACTAGCTCCGGATCTAATTTCTAAATGTCTAGATCGTGGCTCTGTAAAGTTCGCTTTCACCCTCATCCTTTTCACCCTCTTCGCCATCTTGGATCATGTCCTCATACATTCAGCCACCTTGAATCAGTAAACTTCGTCGATAGTTAAGAGATTTTGCCCCAACCCTTTCTCTCTTTCACTTAGCTAAAGACAGTGCCTTGCATCCAGATTCTAGATCCAGTGCGTAAAATTCACCAACATGTAGGGAATGTAGGCTAATGAGTACATTTTTGGTAATATCTGTGCAGTTTAACGATGTAAAATCATTGGAGGGAACTGCTGAACTTTTAGATGCTTTTTTTTTTTAATGAAAAGACCAGTATCAAGCGACAGTTAGATCTGGATCTACTGAAGCTAGATTCTATTACTACCGTATTATTATTATTTTAGGAATCTTGGGATCATAACGATATAAATCTTTGGAATTATTTACGATTAGGATAAGACTTAAGGCTAGGATTAAGATATAACCCAAACCCTACCTATGATTTCCGAGATACCTATCATTATATTCTCTAGAAGGGTCCACCACTCCCCCCCTCCCCAACCCCCCGAGGATCCTATAATAATTATAATCCCGAGCTTCCTATTGATACATAGAGCTAGATCTAAGCCAGTATTTAGTTTACGACCCCCTGGGCTCTTCAGAAGCGAAAAACGCGAGTGTCTGTTTGGATTAGATCTAATCTAATATTACATCGCTAAACTGCACATTTAATAAACCTAATGTTTTTTTCTCTTTCATTCATACATCCCGCCATCTTGATTTGGTAAATTCTGCTTGTAGGCTACAGTGTAGCAGCCTACCAAAACCGTGACTCACTGTAAGCAAAACGTATGTCCACAAGGCAACACGATAGGCAGGTCGAAAAATTCCAGACAAATACCACATTTGAGAATCTGTACTGCGTCCACCCCTAGCAGTTGAACTAGGGTGTCTGATTGAAGCAAGCTATTTTTAGCCTGGGTTTTGGGAACAGTCATCTGGGGCATTTTATTTAGTGAAGGTAATATCTGACCTTCCTAGGCCTAGTCTAGATCCAGACCCTAGATCTAGTTCTGTGGTAAATTCAGACAATGAATGATGTGATAACGACTACTACACAAGAAGATCTTGTTGGCGATTGAACGACTGGCAAAATCATAACGTCTGACAAGAATCAGTCGGCCGTAGAAACGTCTGCTTGATCGAATGGCTTTGTTTACACTCCCGGGACCCATGGTTGCCTTCTTATCCACGGCCAATTCCGGTTTGGATTATAAAAGCAAAAAAATAGACTTCAAATGACGTCCGACCCTAATTTTTGATGACGTCATAAGGGCTATAGGGAACTTTTAAAATAAGATAAGCAGATAAGATAAACTTTATTCATCCTTCCAATTTGGAATTTATTTATTTGTTATTTTCAAGGAAGAATTTAAATTTCTAGATCTAGAACTAGATTTAGAAAATTTATATTCAAATTGATTTTCTTCTTCCATCTGCATGTGGCAGCAGACTATAAGTAGTGGTGATTTTAGAAGCAAAGTAAGAGAGTGCAAGCAGAGTGGTGTGGATGGAAAAGAGTATCAGGTGTCATGTGTGATTAAAGGATAGCTAGAAAATTGAAAGGGAAGATGTATAAAATAATTGTCCGCCTAGCAATGATGTATGGTCTAGAGACTGTTGCACTAACAAAACGGCAGGAATTAGAGCTGGAGGTGGTGGAATAAGGATGCTACGTCTGTCAATGGGTGTAATGATATTGGACAAGATCAGTAATGAGCACATTTAGAGAGGATGCTCACATAGCCAGGTTTGGAGACAAGGTGAGAGAATCTAGATTGAGATGGTTTGTCCATGTTCAGAGGAGAGATGAAGAGTAGATTGAATGAGAATGCTGAAGATGTCACTACCAGGTATGGGAAAAAAAGGAAGACCTAGAAGATGGTATAGGGTTGGAATTAAGGAGATATGGGGGCAGCTGGTGTGTGAGACTATGATGTGAATTGTTTGAGTGAAAGGATCCGCTGTGGTGACCCCTAACATAGATATTGAACGAGAATTGTTATCACTTACACAGCAGCAAATTAATTTTGCCACGCACAAGAAGACAGGCATACAAACACAAAATTATTTTTTTTTCTATGGGACTTATTTAAATTGTCTAGATCTAGGGTGTTAGATCTAATTCTCAGTCGCGCATAGTGCTTATTGTATATTGTGAAACCACACCTTGGGCATCCTAATTCATTGGACTGGACTAGATTGGACTCCACTCTACGATCTCAATAGGCTGTCGAACTATAAACATCCTGCGATTCGCTGATGAAATCGACCGTATTGGTGGTAGCGACGAGGAACTCCAAGATCTAACCAATAGGCTGGCGAAAAGTGCAAAGTCGTATGGCATGGAGGTAGCAAAGATCTACATGAAAGGACAGCAGTATGAAAAGGACAACACTTTTAAGTAGCTTGGTGCCACTCTGACTGAAGATGGAAAGTCGATGGTCGAAATAAGAACAATGATAGCCATGTCACCAGCATCAATGATCAAACAAAACCAAATATGGAAGAGAAAAGATCTACACTTCCCATCGAAACTCATGCTCTACAAATCCCTTATCCAATCCTTAGTCCTGTATGGGTGTGAAAGTTGGACATTGACAGCTGAGTCCAATAGAAGGCTACATGCATTCGAATACAAATGCTTTAGAAAACTCCTGGGCATCTCCTGGAAAGACGGAAAAACAAATCAAAGATCAAATTACAACATTAACTGGTCCACAAGAGCTCCTCGTTATCACTATCAGAAAAGGAAACTAAAATGGTTCGGTCATGTGACATGACATAACTCATTGGTCAAAATTGTCCTCTTGGGCACCCTCGATGGATGCAGGAAAAGAGGAAGACAATCAAAAACCTGGATGGACAATATAAATGAATGGACGCGACTAGACAGCCCGACCCTCATCAGATCTGAAGATAGAGCTGCATGGCGGAAGCTGACAGTACAGGAAGATCGTCCCTCATGTCTCCTCTACGATCGTTAAGGTCTGGAGACTGGTGAGATGAGGTGAGGTGAGGATTGGACTGGATGATCGTGTAGTCTAATCACAAACTCATCCGCTGTACATCATCATTCCTGTGGATAAATCCGGTATATACTATTTTGTTGTTTTTTGTTGTTGTTTTGTTTATCTGACTCTGCTGTTGTCATTTCGTCCCACTTTTCCCATTGAACATTTAATGTAGAAAATGGTGTTCAGAATTTGTGTCTTTTAATCGTTGTATTTGTAAATGTTTTCCATGGGGCCTGTTTAAATTGTCTGGATCTAGTGTGTCAGATCTAATTCTTTGTCGCATATTGTATATCGTGCAGACACGCCTAGGGCACCCCAACAAATCGTACTTGAATGGATTGGATTGGACTAGATTGGATTGGATTGAATTGGATTAAATTGGATTGGATTGGATGTTCGTGTAGTATTATCGAAAACTTATCGGCTTTACATCATCATCCCTGTGGATGAAGCCTTGATATACTTGTTTGTTTGTTTGTCTGTCGTCAGTTCGTCCTAATTTCTCCCCTGAACATCTAATGCAGAAAATGATGCCCAGATTTGTGTTATACTTGTACTTTTATTTACTTAGAAAACCAAGTTTGGTGCAAGAGTACTAATTGTATAGTGTATCAATGGGTGGAGGCTTTTCCGTGAGAACTCAAAGTGGACCCCGTGAGTATGTAGTGTCAGTATGTAGTAACCTTAAGGTCCAGTGTCTATCCTTTTGACACAATGATGAACGTAGCAACCACCCCCCCCCCACCCACCCAGCTTCACCCCGAAAACAACATAAGACAAAAACAATAAAGCAAAACAAAATAAAAAAACAAAAACAAAAAAGCCCAACAAAATACAAACAACAACAACCAAAATCAATAAAAGTAAACAAGCAAACCAACAACCAACCAAACAATTCCTCCCTGACCAAATATACAAAAAATGAAACAGACGTTGAAGCTGTAAATTGCAACCAAATAAAACTGTCTTAACATGAAAATATGACTTGTGTACCAGACGATTATAATGGACCGTGAAAAAAAAGAAGCTACGGGTAGTGCTTAGTAGAAACACAATTTTGAATTGGTTGATATGAAACATGGAAAGACGTGTAAAGTAATGAACGCCATCAGGAGGCAAACTTCAGTTGCAAACAGCAGTACATGGATTTATTGTGAACATATTTATAACAACGTGAATAGCACGATACAAAATGGGATATTATATCTTTTTTATTATTATATAAATGTATATTATACATGTGTGTGTATGTCATTATATAATATATATATATATATATATATATATATATATATATACATAC
>JBBPCV010785479.1:0-15375 GCA_037974505.1 Plocamopherus tilesii
CCCCCCCCCCCCCCCCCCCCCCCCCCCCCCCCCCCCCCCCCCCCCCCCCCCCAGTCTCTAGGACATTCTCTCTCTAAGTATACTTCAATGCGGTTTTATTTTTATTGCAATTTAATACACGTGGGTATTATTGAATATAATTTTCTCTATGAAAGAATAATTTGTAAGAATGATAGAATTGCATGACCAACGGTTTCCTTCCTAACGATTTAATTTTTCTTCATTCTCAATTTTAGGAGATCAAGGCTCACTATCATCTATAAGAGACAATGCTCATTGTGTCGTCCACCGCCGTTCCATTTGATGACAAGAGAACTTTTCCTGATGTAACTGGAAATCTCAGTTTTGCAAATGAAGCCCTATCTTTATATGAGTTCCCTTTGTTGGGCTATGCTCTTTACAAGAAACTCTTTTTTGTTTTCGTTTACGGCCTGCAAATCCCTGTGTTAGTCTTCGGTATAGGAACAAATGTCCTTAATATTCTGGTGTTTACATTGTTAGGGCAGAATGACGGCATCCGTACTTCATTTTTAGCTCTGTCTTTCTATGATTTGGGATACGTTACCGTTTTCTGTACAGTTAGAATCATTGGTTTGCTCAACATGCTCGGCGTGGAAAGCAGAATTAGACTGGGTTATCTGGGGCTTTCTCATTACTTCGTATTTTATTCTTTGATGTTCCAAGATTTGTCCGTAGTCATGACCGTTTTCCTTGCCGTCCAGAAATGCTGCTGTGTGGCCATTCCACACCTTTTTAAGAACGTCTTCAGGCCTCGTAATACCTTGGTGATGATAGTTTGCCTTAGTGTCATTGTTGTTACCCTCTACATACCTATACTCTCAACGATATCATTCACAACCATTGAGTCTCCTCCTTTATTTAACAAGACCATAATTTCAATGAGAGAAATCCCTATAACTTCCAAAGCAATGACATTTTGGCGGATTTTCAATAAAATAGTTTTGCCAGTCTCCTCACAACTTATTTCATACATCTGCCTGATAATAATGGTGATACAACTGAAGACATCGACAAAATTCAGGTCTGTTACCGCTGAGATCGATGGGGACAAAAAGACGACATCCAACTTGGGCATTAAAGAAAGACGAGCCATCACCGCAGTGGCGCTTGTTCTAGTCATTTTCGTAGTTGCAACGCTTCCTGCGACTATCGTGAACATAGCCTATAATATAGTGCTTAAATATATCTTTGCCAAGCCGAGATACAGTTCTTTACGTCGCCTAATCGACAACTGTCAGAACATTCTAATTAACATTAATGCATCCATAAACGCGTTTGTTTACCTTAGATACAATACGAAATATAAGGAAACTGCGCTCTCCCTGTGTAAGCGTTGCCTCTGTGCTAGAAATGGGACAAGTTTTCAAAAATCCATCGACGAATGAATAATTTATCCACCAGGAAATGCTGAGGAACCCCGGTATATGGGAATTAGCATGGTATGGTGAGAGCAGAGCGTATGACAAGGCTTCAAGAAAAACTGCACAGGAAAATACTGAGCAAACTTACCTAACTTCGATCGATTCGGGTGCCATGTCTGCTATTGGGATCTTTGAGGATAGTGACACCCAAGACTCACCAGTCACGTTTTTTCAGTTATCAAAGTGAGGTCTGCTTTTGTTTTCAGCGTCCCCTATATGTTATTGACTTTGTATATATTTTTTTTAGAACTGATAGCAGTGTTCCTCAGCAGCATTTGTTAATTTTTGTGAAATACATCTTCATCGCGTTGTAGGTTTATATTTAAATAATTTTATTCGTTCTTATTTAACATATCATAAACCAGACACTACGGACTTTCAATGATTTCGATTACCTACCATCCCTATAATTTATAAAGAGATTTGTTGGAGATATGGGTGGCTTAACTTATGTTAGTAAATCTTCAACGTGGTTTTCCCTGTGTCTCATTGCTGGTCGGTAACATTTTGATCAGACACGGACTTAGTATTTCTTTATACCGGTGTTCATTTTCATTTTGTCACATCTTACTCAGACATCGTGAGTTTATTGAGCCCCGTGTTGGAAACTTGTGTACGCTTTTTGTTGCCTTCAGTATGACGATTCCACGTTTTCTTTGCTTTTCCACACATGCAGATTGCTTGTGAAGGTGGTTGTCGCGATGGCCTCGACTTCCACGATGAGCTGACAGACTTTTTGTGTTGTTTGAAAGCCATCCATGTTCACAAGAGGCTCCTCCTGTCCAAACGAATTGCATGTGCCCCATCCTGGGGGAGCTTCCTACTAACGATCATCTATAAAACAACATGAAATAGTCCGGATATAGAGAGTCGGATAGAGAGAGCCGGTTAGAGAGAGCCGGAAAGAGAGAGCCGGATAGAGAGAGCCGGATAGAGAGACCCAAGCGGGGAGGTGGTTAGACAACATCAGAGAGAGTGGACCAACCCCTCCATCATGGTCACATATATCACAACTGGCTGGTGACATTTCCATGGAATGGTCTCCCTCATTGTCATAATTATAATGATGATAATGTTAAAGGTAATTCATTTTCTTTATGTGCTAATGCGAATATTTTTTGTGTTGGATTTGGGGTTATCTACCCATATCATGCCAATTATCTTCAATAAACAAGCATATGTTGTAAAACAAATCACCAAAACTACACTTTGAATAAATATGGTATTTTACGTATACAAGGACAAATACCTTTTGTATCAAACATATTAGTTTAAATTAATTAAAAAAAATCACAACACACATACACAGAGGCAACCAGCTTTTATTTAATTAAAAATTCAACAAAGTAAAATTGAACTTTATTTTCTTTTGCGTATTCGAAGCGAATAATCCCTGATCATTTCCATGATGCTCAAAATATGGCAAAAACAAAAGAAAATCTTATCGCAAATTTTAGATTCGATGTCACATTATTATGCGGTGACTTTATGAAGCGAGCAATAGTTTCTTTCTTACAGGGATGCTGTTACTATTCACTGTTAAATTGCTTATGAAGTCTGGTTAAATAATTATAATTTTTAACCAAATCTTAGACCTAACACTTTTTTCAAACCTTTCCTATCTTTTGATAGAAAGGGTGATTTTGTTGGATAGTTTAAGATGTTGTATTGTAAAAATTTCCACATTATATCTAGATCTTATCTGCGGGGGAGAGGGGATGGGGCATCTTCATCAGGGTTGTCCCCGGGCTGTGGATATGGGAACGTCTTCTAGATATGGAGGTCAGCTGCGAATAACCAATGGGCAGTCACGAAAAAAATGGTTCTCTATTGCCTTGCAGGTGGGTTTTGGCAGACCAAAGGCTAAGGGAGTCAACCCTGACAGAAAATCACGGGGCCAGGTTCACGGTCTCAAGATGGCAACACCACCTGAAGTACAGTTGGCTAAGCTAATCACCTGCTTACTCAAAACTAACACCGATTCATAGAAATATATGAGAAATACCCGGGGTAACCTTAAGAAGACGACCCTTGAAACGAGCTTGGACAATGATTTTTGGATGTTGAAATATTTAGGGCAATTAATCGAAGTTAGAAAATGTATTGGAAAATTGAAGAAATGGAAAAATTCAAAGTATTAATTTTGGCTATAACAGAAACAAAAAAGGAAGGGCAGGGACCTGAGTACGTAGTACAAACCAAGGACCAGGGAGAAGACTTTAAAGTGAGAACTAGGGCATGAGTAGGCCTACTCATCAGTTAAAGGCATGATAGCCTGTAGGAGTATTGGACATTTTAAATCAAAGGCTCTTACAGATAAACTAAAAGATACTAAAAGCAAGAGAAATTAAATTATTAATGGCTTGTTGGAGATACTGCAGAAGAAGGGAAGGACAACTTTGAAAGCAATTTACAGATTACTGTAGGAAACCTAACACCCGAACAGGAAGTAATGATTTTAGGGGGATGTAAATGCTAGAGTATGCCATAATGCAGAAATATCATTTGGTGTTAAAGTTGAAAAAGGAGAGACAAAACCTTCGCCAAACGAGGAGAGACTATTAGACTTTTGTTTAAAAGTAATATTTAAATAGCCAATATCTTCTTTCCATATTATTATAAAGACATCCTCAAATACACTAGAGTAAATGAAGATAGAAGCGATAATTCACTGGCTCTACTATAATAGGTAGTACTTCCCTTATATATAGTACCATGGGTATGAGATTTAAGAGAGCTGAAATAATTAAAGGGCCATTACTTTGTGATTGCAAAAATTAGATTACTGACTGGGGGAAACAAAACAGAAAAGAACAGAAAAGAGGGCTCACAACCTCAAAACACAAGAACTACGTAAGCCAGAAATAAAACAGACGTACCAATCAATCTATGAGACTATGAATAAAAGATGTTTTACTGAAGGACAGATAGATATGAATAACAGTACAATACATGAAAAGGGGCAACTGTACAGGAACGCTCGCCTCACTCGTGCTGAGGAAATCTGTGGTCGGAAGCAAATAAAGGGAGACAAGAAGAGAGCAGAATGGTGGAACGAGAATGTTAAAATTAGAATCAAAGAAAAGAAGGAAGCTTGGACGAAATACCAACAAAGAGGCAAGAAGACAGGGAAGATAATGTGTGTAAAAGAAATATCGCCAAAAAGAAGTAAATAAAGCAAAACAAAAACAAGAACAGAGGGAAAAGTTTGGGGAAAATTCCAAGAAAAGTCACCAAGGAAACAAAAATCTGTTTTGAGGAGCAATGAAGAGCAAAGGGAAGAACAAATCATGCGCAATCAAGCAAATTTAGTATACCAATGGAGAAATATTAAAGGAAGAAAAGGAAATTATGGAAACGTGGACAAAGTATTTTCAGGAATACTCAACCGACTAATTGGAAAGCATACTTTGATCTTAGTTAAGAAAGGCCAATCTTAAAGTTTCTTTCTTTGTTTGTCGACAGGGTTTGTTTTTTTGTTTTTGTTTTTTATTTATACACGGCACTATTAGTGCCAGCATCGGCAGATGAAATAATGATCTAGTCGATCGAAAATGTATGATCACGTCACTATATTTTTAAAATGTGTCAAAGTCATGGATAAGAGATAATCATTTCCACTAAAAGATCATTAAAAAGTTTGCAGCTATGAAAAAGAAGAGATCCTATTTCCTGCATAAATGAATTGGTAAGCCATCACATTTTGATTAAATTTAGTAGGTCTAGTGTGCACATCGCTATGGTTGTAATATATTATTGTGTTGACAGTAATATAATAATACAGTCATTGTCTTAGTGTAGGGATACAGATCAGATGATAACGATAGTTTTGAATTATGTATGTAACCCACTCTTTGTGTATCAATGTAAATCCTTGTTATCAACACAGTAAAACCTTTAGCTATAATTTTGACAGCCGGCCTGCTCTAGACCCTTTGAAATTGCTCCACCTATATTTTCTCTCACGTACCGTCACTGTCTCCAGCCTTCCATATCCATACAATTTTCTGTAAGGGGTCAATTTCTATTCTTTAGAGTCACTTTTATATATTTCTCCGAACTTTCTAAGTGGTCTGTCTTTTGGTCCCTTACCTTGGCTTTTAGCATTGTATACTGATTTAGCTATTCCGGCATCATTCATTGATACCCTTGTTAGCTCAAATAAATGATGAGATTAAAACAGACATATTAATAGGTAAACGTACCTACACCAAGGAGTAAGACATAGTGAACCTTTCTTAGATGATTATAACGTACAGAGAAGAGACAGGCGAGACAGAGTAGGTGGAGGGTCACTTATTGCAATTAAGAAACACTAACTAGTGAACTTGTTTTTGAAAGCAACGTGACAGAAAGCATTTGCTGTAAACAAAATGTAAAAGGTTATAGAACAATAATTATAAGAGCAATGTATAGACACCCATTCCCAGATTTATCAATTAGTATTGCAATGTGTCTTGAATTGCAGAAAATAATCAAATTCTGAATCGGAGGATACCTAAGTTTACCAGACGTAAATTGGGAAAAGGAAGAAGTAACAAACCAACAGTATCCAATGGCAATAAATTCTGAATTCTTAAACACTACCGTATACATGAACAAGGATGGAATCAAATGGTTAAAGATAGCGCAATTAATAGTAGTGTGTATTATGATATATTCATAACAAAATACCCAGGTGTAGTGGAAGATAAGAATATAATCCCAGACTTAAGCGATCAAAAAGCGGTGCTAATTAAATCAAAACTAAATCATACATGAAAATAAACCCTAGAACAATCGTACTTTGGAATAAAAGTGAACTGAAAACATTAAGGGAGAAGTCTTCAAATTTTAAAATGTCTTTCTTGAAATCGTTTAATACAGACATTGACATAAATGAGATGTGGGATAACAGTAAATAAAGCCTGACAAAAATATTTCTTTCTTTGTCGATATACCATTTTACCTTTCAGCGTTTGGCGTTTAAGTTCCCGAAATAATCTCCAAACAAAATCATAAAAAAAACGTACAAACAAATTAAATTTGAATCCAAGAATGCTGGTACAATTAATGGTTTTAAGGCATCAATTGATCAAAAATTAAGGGCTCTGAGATGCATGTATGATTGAATTGATAATGAATTGATAATGACAGTATTGACATATTCTCCAGGCATTTAAAGGTTTTTAATCTATTAGCATATATATTTGATGTGATGATATGGTAACAAAACTAACTCAATATCAACCTCCTTGGTTCAATAGACAAACTAAATGATCAGCGCAAAAAAGAAGAAGAATGGTTTTATAAAATAAAAAGTAATAACTCTGAAAGGATTAGAAAGAAGTATTGAGAAATATAAAGACAGACTCTGCGGGCATATATGTCAACCCATGCTGCATATTATGTAAGCAACATGATAAGTAATGACACCAACAATAAAAAGCTTTGAGCCTATACAAGAGGTAACACCTAGTGATCTGTGGATGGGATATCTAACCTAAAAATCAACAACAACGTAGTTATTAAAGACCAAAACTAATGCAGACATTTTAAACAGACAGTTCTCCTGTTTCAAATCCTATCAGAAAAAATTTTTTAAAGTCTTTTTGAAAAAAAAAACATCACCCCAAAATGAGTTCAATAACTAACACTAAAGTGACGTGCTGAAATTACTACTAAATATAAACGTGCATAGACCTACTCATCCAGATACAATTTCAGGCAAATATTGAAACTATGTGACCTTGAATCGAGGTGTATCTCCCCTTATTCCAGGCCACAACATCAGGGTAAAGTGTCAAGTGATTGGGAAAATGTAAATAGTGTGCCACTGTTCACAAAAGGAGGCAGAAGCAAACTAGAAATATATAGATCTGTATCAATTACATCAGACTCTTGTAAACTTTTGGAACACATCATACATGGTAACATAAGGGATCATTTAGAAAAATATAATATCCTTTTAAAAATATCCAACAAGGATTTAGAAAAAAAAGCAGTGGAACTCAACTAATAACAACAATAAATGTTTTGAGCAACTGCTTAAATAGGAGAAGTCAAAGAGACGCAGCACTCCTAGATTTCTCTAAAGCTTTCGATAAAGTAGACCACCATGAGCTATTAACAAACATTATGGAATACAAGATACATCACTAGATCGGACCGAAGCATTCCTTTTATATAGAACTCAAAATGCCATTGTAGAAGTAGAAGAGACAAGCCCCAACTCTGCACTGTCAGGATTACCCCAGTATTAGGTTCACTTTATGATTAATATACCTAAATGACATTGATCAAAAACTAACACAAGGCACCAAAATCAGATTATTTGCAGATGTCAACCTGTTGTACAGAGAAATTAAAAATATGAATGATTGTAAAGTACTACAGGAGGATCCTAACTCTCTTCAACAGTGCAGTGGGAACGTGTCTGGAGAATGGAATTCCACGTAGCAAATTGCCAAGTACTTAAAATGACAAATAAATGAACCTTACAGAATCAAACAAATACCTTCACAACCAAACATTAAAAACTGCAAAATATCTAGGTGTTATCACAGATAACAAACTGCAGTGGAAAGATCATAGCGATGAATATGTAAGAAAGAAAATGGCCTACTAGCATTCCTAAAACGTGCTATCAATGACTGCCCTTAATATGTTAAAGATGATTGCTACGAAACATTAGCAAAACCAATCATAGATTACGGGGGATGTGTATGGAATCCATAATATTATCAAGACAAAACAGATGATATAGAAATAAATTAAAAAAAAAAATGCAGACAGATTCGTGTTCAACAATTATAGCTACACATCAGGTAAGAAAAATAAGCATGAGAAATTGTAGTGGATGCTTATCAAAGAACAAAGAACGAGAAAAAAGTCACCTTTCTTTTCAAAGCAATTAATGACCAAGCAGTATTTCCAATTGATGAATTCCAAATGAAAAAAAATCTACAAGACCTGATGCTCTAACACGTACATTGCCATGCCATCTTCTAGTATAAATATTTGTTTTCATGCACACCTAGTACCAGTACGTTTGGATTCTGGAATAAACTGCCAGTCAGTGTAAAGTGCAGTAAAGATACAGGCGATTTTAAGCAAAATTTTAAATGAAGATATACAACACGAACATGTTAACACTACCATTCAAATTACTTTTCGGCGCGTTTGACAAGAATGCAGCTGCTCGTTAGCCCATGACCGCCATCTGGGGCGGTGCGTTGTTCTTCTGTCTTTGCCTGCGCTGACAAGGGAATTAGGTCTTTTCGGTATGAAGAGCATATACTCTCAGTGACAATTGCTTTCTGATGTAAAAGAATACTCCACTCAGTTGAATGAGTCTGTCAGCTTCTTCGAAGGAGACACAAATGTATGTCTAAGGGGTATGCGATAGGAAATAGAGGTCTTTGCAGACTTTGAGATGAAATGGCTGAGCATCAAAACTCAAATTGTATATTGATAATACATCTGAGCTAACCTCTCTTTAATACCAACTACATTTCTCTAATTTTTTGGCAAAAGCGTGGCGCACATTTGCAGCATTGCCTGTATCCCGTTTGCCTAGATATAATAGACTGATTTCCGAACAGTGTAAAGTGGATATCTCCAATCTAGCTTGCAAGTGGGCTTGTGTGAATTTCAAAGAAACCTGGCACTTGAAAATCACAACTGCGATAACCACAGTTATTTTATATTTAAGCTGATAGATTAATATTGGTTTCTGTTGATATATGCATCTATGGTGTTATTAAACTCGTCATAATACATTTATGCACGTCATCAATACACTTTTATCTTCGTGAATGTTACTTTTACGGATACGCAATAATGTAATAGTATGCTAAATTGTCCATCCCACTCAGCAGCTGTCATTGCTGTACTTTGGCTGGGCCAATTTAGTCAATTATTGTTACAAACAATACTCTTATTGACACGCGTAATTATTTATTGATCTTCCATTGTACATCAATTCCTTTAGCTTACTGAAGTACCAATTTTACTTCGCTTTTACTAGCGCAGTTTTACATTTATTTTCCATACTTCCAAACTATATGACTGGACAGGTCGTAACAAAATCACTAAGCTGGAAGTAAACGTCTTCTTCCCCTCGTAAGGCTTGCAGTAATAAGGTATCCCCATAACCATAAACATGACTGTTGATATTTTTGAGAGGATATAAGAATGGCATTATTAAACATTCGTTTGAAAAGGCTTTTAGATGTCTGCTATTTGATATTAAAGGAAGTCATATCTAATCTGAATACAGATACAGTAATTTGTTTATGGTACAATGCGTAGTTAATGACGGAATGTATAAAGAATCGGTGGAAACACATTTATTCAGGAACTTCACATCGTTGTACTATTTGAGTGGGTTTACATACTTGCAGTGTGATAGTCATTTTATACAAATCCTGACGTCTCTTTATACAAGTATATTTGGTCTGATTTTCACTGATTCGGCTCACTTTCTATTTGAAAGACTTTGGGACATGCTTCTTTAAATCCATGCCATCAAGATGAAATATTGCAGCAAAATACTGTGGACAGCAATAGAATAATTATAAAAACGAAGGGCACGTGTTAGTGTATCAAAATATTATTGGTTTCCACCCTTCACACCAAAATTATTTTTTTACTTTATTCATGACGAGAACAGGGTTCTGGGAAATACAAAACTGGCACAAAAGTCCAGAAATTACGCCATTAAGCTGAAAACTGTACAAAGACCACGAAAGACCAAATTTACTGTTGATACAACACTTTCGTTCGTGCGGAATACCCACCGTCGAAAAATACGTGTATGGTGCATACAAAATGGAGCAACGCCTTAAGTAGTATGACTCTCGAGTTCTTATTCTTATATCTCATTTTGCTTTATTGCAATTTTTAAAACGTGCATATTATTGAACATCAGTTGGTCTATGAAAGAAGAATGTGTACGGATAATAGAATTGCATGAACATTTTTTTTTTTCATTTCTGACGATTCCATTTTTTTTTTATTCTCATTTTTAGGAGATCAAGACAGACTATAATTCGTAAGTAACGATGCTCTTACTTTCATCCACCGCCGTTCCATTTGATGACAAGCGAACTTTTCCTGATGGAACTGGAAATCTCAGTATTGCAAACGAAGCCATATCGTTATATCAGTACCATTTCTTGGACTATGATCTTTTCAGAAAGCTCTTTTCAGTTTTAGTTTACGGCTTTCAAATCCCAGTGTTAGCTTTCGGTATGGGAACGAACATTCTGAACATTCTTGTGTTTAGATTGTCAGGACAAAAAGACGGCATTACCATTGGCTTTATAGCTCTGTCCATCCATGATCTGGGATACGTTACGGTTTTCTGTACAGTCAGAATACTTGGTCTGCTCAACATGCTTGGCGTGAAAAGCAAAATTATACTATAATTATACTAATTATACCCGGGACTTTCTTATTACCTCGTATTTTACTCTTTGATGTTCCAAGATTTGTCCGTTGTCACGACAGTTTTCCTTGCCGTCCAGAAATGCTGCTGTGTGGCCATTCCACACCTTTTTAAGGACGTCTTCAGGCCTCGTAATACCTTGGTGATGATAGTTTGTCTTAGTGCCGTAGTTGTTACCCTGTACATACCTATACTCTCAACGATGTCATTCACAACCATTAGACTTTCGCCGTCTTTTAACGAGACCATAATTTCAATGAGAGAAATCCCTATTACTTCAAAAGAAATCACTTTTTGGCGGCTTTTCAATAAAATAGTTTTGCCAGTCTCCTCACAACTTATTTCATACATTTGCCTGATAATAATGGTGATACAACTGAAGACATCGACAAAATTCAGGTCTGTTACTGCTGATATCGATGGGGACAAAAAAGCGACATCTACATTGGGCATAAAGAAAGACGAGCCATCACCGCAGTGGCGCTTGTTCTAGTCATTTTTGTAGTTGCAACGCTTCCTGCGACTATCGTGAACATAGCCTATAATATAGTGCTTAAATATATCTTTGCCAAGCCAAGATACAGTTCTTTACGTCGCCTAATCGACAACTGTCAGAACATTCTCATTAACATTAATGCATCCATAAACACGTTTGTTTACCTCAGATACAATACGAAATATAAGGAAACTGCACTTTCCCTGTGTAGGCGTTGTATATGTGCTAGAAATATGACAAGTTCTCAAAAATCCATCGACGAATGAATTTATCCACCATGAAATGTTTTATTCAACTGGATATCGAGGGCACCCAGAAAAAAGGGAATTAGCATGGAATGGTGAGTTCACACCGCATTACAAGGCTTCGTGAATAAGTGCACAGGGAAATCTTGAGCTAATTACTTTACTTGACTTCGATCGATTTGGATGCCATGTCTGCTGTTGGGATCTTTGAAGTTTGTGACGCTTAGTTCTCGCGGTCACGCTTTTTCAGTTATCCAAGTGAGATTTGCTTTTGTGCCCCATCCCAAGAGAGCTTCACACAAACTGTTGTCTCTGAACACCTTGAAGTAGTCCGTATATAGAGAGCTGGATAGATAGGGCCAACCCAGGAACTGTTTCGACAACTAAAAAGAGTGGAACAACCCCTTCTTCAGGTCTCACAAGTCACAACTGGTTGGTGACATTTCATTGGAAAGGTTTTCCTCGTTTTCATATTTATGATGATAATAATGTTAAAGGTAATTAATTTCCTTTATGTACTAATATGAAGTAGGCGTTTTCCTCTGATTCATTTTTGTTATTTTTGTAATGTTCGGTGTTGAATTTTGGTTTATCTATCTACATACAACATATCAATTGTCCTTAATAAACATGTGCATTTTGTAAAACAAATCAGTAAATCTACAATTTGAATAACTATGGTATTGTACGTGTCCAAAGACAAATATGTTTTGCATCGATCATATTGGTTTCATAAAAATCGACGCCATACTTAAACAGATGAAACAAGCTTTCGATTCCATTAAAAAAAATCAACAAAACAAAATTGAGCTTCATTTTCTTCTGCGTATTCTAAACGATAAGTCCTGATCACTTGCATGATGCACTTACTATGGCAAAAATGATAGAAAACTTATCTCACATTTTAGAATCGGTGTTACATTGTTATACGGTGCATTTATGAAGCAGGCAATGATTTCCGTCATACAGGAACGCTGTTCCTTTTCACTGTTAAATTGCTTGCTTTTAGTTGAAACATTATAATTTTTAATCCAATCTTAGTCCTCAAACTTTGTTCAAACATTTCGTATGTCTTCATAATGTTGGGATTTTGTGGGAAAGCTTACGATGGCACCTTGTCTAAATTTCTACATTGCATCTAGATCGTAGTACATAGTATGGCTTCGCAGATTTATGTAAAATATATATAAAATATATAAGCATTTGTAAATATACATGCTGTATGTATAGTTAAAACGCACAGCATGGCAGGGTGCGTATCTTTTAACTGAAAGCTGGACCTGTTGATGCAATTCCTTCACCCTTTACAGATCACTGAAATCTTTGTTTAGACGTCTATGCTCTAGACATCTACTTTTAGTTGTGTACTATCTAAAGGAAACATGCTTCATTCAAGACTGGGAACGCCCAAAACAGAATTGAGAAACAAAGCTTAAGGCTAATATCATTCTCTGATTTGTGGATTATCACAGCAAAACGAGTTGCATATAATTTACAAGAATAAAGTTTTGTGTTAGTTACTCATGTTTACTCTGATTTTAGCTCTATGTGTTATTAAATGTGTGATTATTTTTGTGGTTAACAAAAATTACTTTTAACTAGGAACTACTCGTTTTTTGTTGTAAAAGTGTACACTTGATATGCAAGATGTGGGCGAAAATGCATATAATTCTCAAAATGAAAAGTTCCTGTACAATAGGAAGAAAGCCAGTTATATCGTTATCGTAGCTCTCAAGATGTTCTGGTTGAAAATGGGTACACAATTTGCGTCTCAGTTGTTCAAAGGACATCACAGAGGGCGTATTCAATGAGTTAGTATTTTGCCAACATAGCCAGGCCTCCTTTCATTACCTTTGGAAGAAATGGATGGAAGTTAAGCCCTTGGCTAAATGGCTTCTGCTGCTCAGCACGTTTCCCGGGTAGAGAGACAATGGCTTGGTGTAAATAAGTTATCAGGGAGTTGACACAATGGCTTGGTGTAAATACTTTGTCAGGGAGTTGACACAATGCTTGATGTAAATAAGTTGTCAGGGAGTTGAGACAACGGCTTGGTGTAAATAAGTTGTCAGGGAGTTGGGACAATGGCTTGATGAAATAAGTTGCCAGGGAGTTGAGACAACGGCTTGGTGTAAATAAGTTGTCAGGGAGTTGGGACAATGGCTTGATGTAAATAAGTTGCCAGGGAGTTGAGACAACGGCTTGGTGTAAATAAGATGTCAGGGAGTTGAGACAATGGCTTGATGTAAATAAGTTGTCGGGGAGTTGAGACAATGGCTTGATGTAAATAAGTTGTCCGGAAGTTGAGACAATAGCTTGATGTAAATAAGTTGCCAGGGAGTTGAGACAATGGCTTGATGTAAATAAGTTGCCAGGGAGTTGAGACAATGGCTTGGTGTAAGTAAGTTGTCCGGGAATTGAGACAATGAGACAACGTCGAAAGCTACTGTCACTAGGAACCGTTTGATGAATAATAAACAACAAGATAGGTGAGAAAAAAATCTAGATTCTTTTGTTTACTTATTCTATTTTAGTTTATTAATTAGATTGGATTAATTGTTACAATGATTGTGTGTATTATTATTTATTGTTGTCTGGAGAAGGGTTTAAACCTCAACATTAAGTGTTTTTTTTTGTCTTTACAGTAGAGACATTTTATCTAACTTATCTTGTTGTTTATTACTCACTTTGAGCTCTACACTGTGGCATCCTGTTATAGAAACCGTTAGAGTAATACAGACCGAAAGCTCCGAAGTCACAAATCTACCATAATAATATCGCATCAGCAAACCCCTGGAGGATGGATTTTCCCCACACGTATTCTAAGCAGGCAGTCCTGCCTGAAACGTCAGAAAGATACGGCCTGATGTCTAATCCTTGGAATTCCTTTACTAGACCCAACATCAGGGAATCGATCCCCAGTTCACCGGGCATCAGAGGTACGTGCGGTAGCGGTCGACCACTGACAGTTGACCAGTTAAGCAGGGTTGACCATGGTCACTGTTCAGATGGGTGTCGGCTTGGGTGCCCGCTCCGAAAAGCCACCGCTCATTGGCGTTGTGTCCTTAGGGAAGAAACTTTACTCAGCTTACCTCACTCGACTCTATGCCAATGAGTACCCGGCTATAGGCAGTGAAAGATCGTGTCAGTATGCTAGCATGATGCGCCTATCAGCAGCTGTATGCTCTCCAGAGAGTTGACAAGGTGCTGGAATGAAAAAGCCTGCTGGGGGGTAAAATGTCTAAGCGCTTTGAGCTCACAATCTGCGGGGAAAAGCGCTATATTAATGCCATCTTGTATTTTCCACTCGTGTCACGGAAGTGGAAGGTGTATACTACGGGACTGGCTGTACCAGACAGTATAAAGGAGAAATCCAAGATGACGGCAGTGAGTGCGGACCGACCTATGACAAAAATGGATTATTATAGTGCCAACAGTGATTTATAATTAATAATATGCATCTCAAGAAAATTAATTATTTTTAGCTCTCATCACAATATAACAGTGCATTTACGGTAGTTAATACTGAATGATTAATACAAAACCCCCTGTGATATCAAAGCCTATGGATTATTATTATTATTATTATTATTATTATTATTATTAGTAGTAGTAGTAGTAGTAGTAGTATTAGTAGTAGTCGTAGTAGTAGTAGTAGTAGTAGTAGTCGTTGTAGTAGTAGTAGTAGTAGTGGTAGTAGTAGTAGTAGTAGTTGTAGTAGTAGTAGTGGTAGTAGTAGTGGTGGTGATGGTGGTAGTAGTACTA
>JBBPCV010785480.1:0-10492 GCA_037974505.1 Plocamopherus tilesii
ATATCTCTACCTGTACTATACTTTACCTAACGCATCCCTATCTCTACCTGTACTATACTTTATCTAACCTATCCATATCCCTATCTGTACTATACTTTACCTGTACCATACTTTACCTAAACTATCCCTGTCTCTACCTGTACTATACTTTACCTAACCTATCCTTATCTCTACCTATACTATAATTTACCTAACCTATCCCTATTTCTACGTATACTATATTTTACTTCTAGTGTACTTTACCTAACCTATCCCTATCTCTTTATGCAAAATTTTTCAGCTTTGCCCACGATCAATCTAAAATCCCTCACGCCCCTTCCTCCTTTCTATCTTTGCATTTGAAAATTATCAAAAGCTATTTATACTTTCAAAGGTTTATAATTTTGGCGTTTTCAGCAATTCTGTGATGTCAAGTTTGACAGGTGTGCCAAGATCAAATCTTTCTGACAATAAAATAAAAGAAGTTTCTTTGACACTAAAAGAAAATGAAACAACCCTTCATTTTGGCATGGCAGTCATAGAATGTATGCTGAAAATCATTTACAAAAGATTGCGATCATTGAAGATATGAATAACTGGATCCTGCTCTATTTATCGGAGAAGATAATAATATTTATCAAAAGCATGCCTGTAGTCAA
The DNA here is from genome assembly GCA_037974505.1 of Plocamopherus tilesii. NCBI lineage: Eukaryota > Metazoa > Mollusca > Gastropoda > Nudibranchia > Polyceridae > Plocamopherus > Plocamopherus tilesii. The sequence continues at coordinate 639 of JBBPCV010785480.1, forward strand.
ATTCACCATGTAAAGAAATACACTATTACTATGAATTTATTAACATACCTTTACTAGATATTTTTTCCACATTTTCCTGTATTGTGATCTGTAGATCTTCACAAAGGTAGATCTGATTATTCAATTCACGCTTCATTTTGTTCAATTCTAGCTCCTTCTTTTTTAACAAAACCTGTTGAAATGGAAAGGGTTGGTGAAGAGGGTATTAATTTTTTATTGTTTAATCTGTTTTGAAAAAGAAAACAACAACCAAAAAACAAGTCTTTTCGGTAGCAATTAACCAGTGACGGGCCATCACTCGTTGGATGCAGGTGGGTCAGCATGGGACAAACAGGTAGGAGCTTTCAAATCAAAGAAAGCAGCCTTCATAGGCTTTGAGACCACAACGGGATTTTGTATTAATCATTCATCCACTGTAAAAGCACTGTTTTATTGTGATAAGAGCTAAAAGAAATAATTTTCTCAATATGCATATATGAATTTTAAAACACATTTATCACTATATTCATCACTTTTTATCTTAGATTCGCCTCACTCACTGCCGTCATCTATAATTTCTCTGTACAGTTTGGGACAATCTCTTTGGCAGTATACCCTCGGAACTTTCATGCCACCGGTGGTCGCCCTCCAGTAGTTGATCGCTACCGAATACATCCTTGAAAGCAATAACACAAATATACTAGGTGATTGGCTTATATTTCTCATGGCACTCTTCCAGTGTAGTAGAAGTATTGGTTGCACAACAAGAGATGCTTAAAACAGTTTAAAAATTCAGTAAGTTTAAATGGAAAGGAAAAAAAAAAAGAGGAAATTTGGATGGATATGAACATTTGTGAATCATACTTAGCAGATACCATGAACATTTTCTAAAATACCTTCTGAATGATCTCTGGAGATTGGATAAAGTTTGCTAAAGGAGATACTGATGATGATGCACTGATATTCAAAGCACGGAAAGGGGAGGAAATTCCAAAAGAAATGTTGTGAGTAGAAACATTCAGTGGCAATGGACTGTCAGCAGGGAACATCTTTGAGGAATTAAAAGCAGGGGCACAGTTTTTTGAATACTTTGGCGTAGATTTCATTGGAGGGTCCGATAAAGAAAATTCTTTTCGTGTTGGAGGACTGCCAGAGCCATCTGCAAAGCAATGGAGTAAACAATAAAACTGTACATGAATGTGATGCATTAAATATCAAAATGTAATTATCTCTTATAATACAGATAAACTGGTGAGAATCTAGAAAATATTAGGATAAAAAAGGCAACTTGAAACAAAGCAAAAAAAAAATTAATTAATTAATTAATTTGAAAAATGCAACTTTTTCCAATATACAATTATGTGTTTAAAAAAAAAGGAAAAAAGAAAAAAAAAAAACCACTACAAGGTCATGATATCACAAATCTCTAGGTGCTCATAAAAACCAAATGCGCTAAATATATAATGACACTAGCACAATCATCTCCCCCATAAAAAAAAAAACCCAAAACAACAACAAAAAACAAAAAGAAACAACACCTCACTCCCCTTAAAAATATCCTCAACCACAAAACTTGAATTGTATAGATCAGATGAATTGTTACCTCTTGATAAAAATAAATTTTGAGAGACTTCATCTTTCGATTGACTTTCATTGACCACAGTTGGCATGTCATTCCCAGCTGCTGCAAAATTAAAATTTCAAGGAAAAGAATTTGTTAACTTAAAAAAACAACAACAAAAAGCAGCAACAACAACAACAAACAAACAAAAACAATGAAAGACATGACAAAATAAGCCCCATCTTTGGTTACATTAATTACATGGTGATATTGCCATGGCTAGAGAAACTATTATATGAAGAATAATAGCATATATCCCCTATCAAAACAAGTCCAACAGTTTCATAATTCAAGCACTAATTTACACCTTACATTGAACAAAAGCTAAAAGTTAGACTAAAATAGAGGAAACAAATAAAATCAAAAATGAAATAAAGCAAAAAGAAAAGTGAGATTGTAAAGGTAAAAACAAACAAAAAAAGAAAAAAAGGGAAGCTTCTACAGTAAGATTCAAGAGGAAACCATCAATTTCTAGCATTATAATGTTGAAATTAATTAGCCTTATTAGGCGTTTCATTTTCAAATTACTTTTAAATTCACAAAATTCAAAATTAAATTGATAAATGGGCAAGTTACAGGTAAACTATTCAGTCACAAAAAACAACAAAAAAACAAACAAACAAACAAACAAAACACACACAAAAAACAAACAAACAAAAAAACAAAACAAAAACCAAACAACAAACAAAACAAAACTTTTATAAGCAAAAGCTTTTTCACACACATGGACACATGTAAGCTTTAAGAACTAGATCTACTTAAATTTAATAGACTTGGAAACTTTGAGAACACACATTTGCCAATCCCAAAAATATCAAAATTGGTGCAAATATTGTTGGGTTTTTTGGCTTTTTTTTTGTAGTTTTATTTTTTGTTTGAAGTTTCAGATTAAAGTATATGGCAATTCAAATCTGTACGTTGTTACTACATGTATATCATCTCTGACCTAAAGAACAGGTAAACTTATGTTATAGGCTCTAAAATTTATATTTTCTTTTGTCCTATTGTAATTTTTTTTTTAATTGATGTTTGTCCATGGATTTGGTCGATCAAAAATATAGCTTAGCCATTTAAAATATGTTTTATTAGAAAGAAAAAGAATAAATAAGTTTGTTTTTTTAGTATCATATGTAAAAATACAGCTTAAATATTCATTACCAACCATAAAAAGAGAGTAATATAGATAAGAAATGGATGTTTCCCTATAAGATATGCCACTCAGTTGTTTTTTTAAACCATTCATACATAAGTAGATATACATGTTATCACAGTTTACACATGTATTATGCTATTAAATTTTAATTTATTCATGCTCCAGAAAATAGATATAATATATATCAGTTTACCCATATAAACAATACATCATCATAAAGTGTAAGATGCCATGAGCAGTAAGGAGGAAATATGGAGTGTAAGAATGAGACCATCCCAAGAGCAATCTTTCTATCCTGTACATGTTTGTTAAACATATCTTTATAAGAAAAAAAAGTGTGAGCCACATTTACATAATTCTGTGCTTGAAAAAATGTTTAAATTTGTCCAGTTAAATCTAAAATATGTTCAGCTAATCCCAGGTTGCTTCACCAATTTTAAAGTCTTGAAGAATTAGATGATTTAGTATATATACATACTGTTTAAAAAAAAAAAGAAAGTTTAAATCAATTAATTTCAAAAATGCAACATTAATATGATACTTAAACCCCTTTCTGAAATGTTCCTTAAAGATTCATATATGCCTCTTTTTATAAAGATAATGCTTGATTTTGCCATGACTGCAGTTTGTCATTGTAACTGACTCTTTCTGCCCAGAGACATGACTCAGTCATTTGTCTGTTTTACAAAATATTGCAAAGGAACAATTAAGCTTTCAATTCAAAGCCTAAGGGTGTTAAGTAGTATAGCATGGCTACATTTCAGGCAGTTCATACTTCTGTTAAGGAGATACATTTGGTTGTGAATTTAGATGGGATACAGTCATTAAAGTTTATGTTAGGAGATTTGCATAGAATAAATACATAAAAAAAAAACCAAAACAACAAAACAAAAACATGGGGAAAAAGCTTTTATAAAAATAAAAGACCATACCCCCCTCAATTTGATACAAAAACCAGCATTGATCACAGACAAAGACAAAATGACTCCTTGCCACCCAATGCTATTTTGAAATATTGTTGTGCATGTATATTCTCTCAAAACCATTTTCAAATACATATATTTTAATAAATCAAATCATCAAGATTGTTATTCCAAACCATAGAGTTTTCATTCTTTTACAGCCAGTACCAGATGACTGAATTTGCAGTTATCTGTAGCAGTTCTAGGGTCTACTAGTCTCAAATTGTTTAAAATTTAGTTCATACATTATATTCTTCAGATAGAAAGGGGGAAATCATATATATATATATACTTGTATATCATGCCAAGCTTTCAAAGTGAAAAAAGAGGCATTCAGAGTGATGACTGGCTATTGAAGGCTTTCAAATTAGTATGGTGCAAGCTATTGTTACCTTCAATAGGAGACATCTCTCGCAGAAGCCGTTGCTCTTTAAGGGTTAGAGAGTGACAGAGAGGCTTTTCAAAGAAAGCCTTCATGGAGCTTTCATCAAAACTCCCCTCCAAACCTATCATTAATTAAACTCATTACTAATAAGGACAAACCACTACATGTATATTTATGAGATAAATATTATATATATACTAATAATATATCTGACGAAATATGGATGGATGTTTTCAATGAGCGAGGATGATACGAAAATTCAATAGCTACAGCATATAATTAATGAGTAAATTCCCCATCATTGAATTTAATCATTAAATATAATTTGCATCAATCATCAGAACTGTCAGCACTTCTTACCTTCTTAAAAAAAAAAAAAAATCAAAGGAAAACTACAAATTTAAATCCATAATCGAAAATAAAAGCCAGAATCACTTCCCCTACATAAACTAGATAAAGCTCTTCAACCCTTTCTATTTATAGCAAATCTTCCATTTTCATTTTACGAATGACTGCATACAACAATACATTTGAAGTGAGCACTCAAGAGGGAAAGTTGCTAATGTGAAGAAGAACAATAGAACAAATCAATTGATTTTTAGAAATTGGTGGGCATTCAAGCACACAATCACGGTATAAAGGAATGGAGAATATGGAGAATAAATAACCTAACTCACCTGAAGGACTTTTTAAAACTTCTTCAATATTGGAAGAGCATGATGACTCTGTACATTGGGTTTCTACAACTGACTGCACAATGGTTTTGACATCACCATGCATATGCACAGGAAGATCAAGGGAGGCAGTGGCAACTATCTGTTTTCCCTTCGTGCTAAACAGCGCCAAACTTAGAAGAAAGACAGTAATCTAGATAGGGAAAGGGGAGTGAAATAAAAGAATAAAAGACATATTATTCACAGTGCTTCATAGTCTAAAAGTCACTACTAACACTCTGTGAATACTTATATAAAAAAAAGGAACTTTCACAACTATTATGAGTTGCAGGCACTAAAGAAAAGTAAAATGTTGAAAAATTACTTTATCAATAGCAATGCAACCAAAGCATGTATAGATCCAATTTAAAACAATATCTAAATTTGAAGTTTTGAACTGGTAATCAATAGTTTCACAATTGAGAATGAAACATAATTATATACTTCAAGGCAAATTATGAAAAAAAAAAAAAAAAAAAAAAAAAGTTTATAAAAGAAATTTAATCAAATTTTAACATGCACATTAATTATAGATACAACAAAAATCAGAGGCTTACTTTTGCTAGTTCCACCTCCACATCCAGACCTGGTTCCAGCATTGTTTGATCCTCAGCAAAGACATCAAATTTCAAGACTTTATGTATACAAGCATCTTTGCCATAATGTTCTGATGGGACAAATAAATTAAAATTTAAAATAAAACAACAACAACAACAACAACAAAAAAAAGAAAAAAGAAGAATAAGAAAAAGAAAAAGAAAACATATCCCTCCTAGTGTGATCACACTCAGTTCACACTAGCAAAAATGAAGCTAGCAATGATTATTAAACTAAATATACTCACATGCATTACACATTAGAGCAATTCTGTAGCCAACGAGGTTAATGGTTTTCACATTCTGTTTCAGAAATCTGTCAGATTCAACATAAAAATATTAGAAAAATTGAAAAAAATAATTTTTTATTATTTTGTTGAAAGAAATTGCATGTAACATAAATTTCACTTAAAATTCTTTAGAGGTGAAATGCATCCATAATGCACATTGGTATATTCTTTCAACATTTGTAACGATACATATTCTGAGAAGTTTATTGTAGGGTCATCAGTATACCAAGCTGTTGTTTTAATCCCTTACTCTAAATGCTCTCTCAAAGAAACAGGAATTGGGCGCAATTTAATGCTGCCAGCCTTTTTGTTGAGATGGATCCAAATGCAAGTGGCAGCCATGACATGAGTGGACTGGGGGTTGTTGATATCTGGTAGGGGAATGGGCTCTTTGTCATCATACAGCAGGTCATAAAGCTTCATAACTGGCAGAAAATCATCAATCTGGAAGCATTGTAGAAGAAAGCTCACATGAAAATCAATGAAAGAATAAATGAGATTCAGAGAAAATCCTTTGATTAAAAAATTAAACAGGTGGAAAATAACAAAACGTTGCAGTTGATAAAATCTTCAAATTAATTTCATAATATATACTAAAATCGCCTTGAAATTTATTAACTTATGATCTACTATGAAATTATAAACTGAAAAGATGCATGCTGTGAAATACCATTTTGTCTCAAGGAAACTTCAAGCAAGATGCAACTGTGAAATTCTATTCTTCAAAATTTGAATGATATTCAACTATACTAATTATATGTTCTCAGAAAATGTCTCGGTCTGATTCATTTTCCTTTTGTGAATACAAAAATCAACTCTCTCACCAAAGATAACTCCTTTCCATAGCTTTAATTATCTTTCAATTTCAAAGTGAATATGCAAAAACGTCTGTATTAAAATCATATCATGAAACAATGTCCTTGGGAATAATTTCATCACAATTTTTCATACTGTTTGCACACATATGAATTTGAACATATCAATTTCTTCCCCATTCCCAACATTTAATTTTAAATACAAAGAGAGACTGACAGCTTGTGATATAATATATGTTTTCATATTTTCCTTACAGGATTTTTCTGAATGCTGCCTGAAATGAACTGTAAGAGGACCCACATCAAATGGTGTCTGCCTTTCTTCAGATTTTTCCCTTTAAGCTGAGGAGATTGAAAATAAAATCAGACAGAAATGAAACATATATTTTGAAACACTAATTAGGTATAAATAAATTTGGAATTGTAGAAAATCATTCCATAATAAATTTCAGCTCTGAATTCCTCAGCATATTTTAAAACATTTCAGCCATCCCAAATCTGCAACCTTGCCATTACTGTGTACAAGATTGGACTTCTTTTTTTTTTTATTTAAAAATCCTTCTTCCATTTTTTTTTTCTTTTTCTTTTCAATCTGTGAAGAATCATTGCAGTGCAAATCTACAACTGTTTTGAGCAATAACACGTTTTCACAATGAACAATAAAATTTGGCACCAGTGATAAATACAGCACAAAAGTATGTCAAAGAGAGCAAATAAAAAGGCTTACCTTATCATAAAGGGAAAGTACAATATGTGAAAAACTGGCAAATTGAAAGAGAACAAAGTAAATAAGCTGAGATGAAAGATGTTGCCACTGAAGCTGTGAGTTGCTTTGTCTGGAGTTGTCATTCTCAAATCTTTCCAAAGCCAGCACCAAGAGGTCAACAAACTGTTGCTCTAAAACTTCACAAAGTTGTTTGGCCTGCATATGGAAAGAAGGGGGGTGTAACTAATTAAAATACAGCTAATAAACTGTTCAAATTAAATACAACAATCTCCACCTAAGAAATGTGCACTAGTAAAAAGAAAAATGGCTTGTTACGGTGACTAGAAGACTGTGACAATGGATCATGTGGTCACAACCTTAATGCTTGGATACTTCAATAGCGTTACATTTCTTAACAGCCGATAAAATTGACTTTACAACTTTTAGTAAGAAATAGGGAAAGGGAAGTGGAAAGGATGTATGTGCAACTCCCAAATCCTTTTATCTTTCAATGTCCCTGCATCAAACTAATCAGACTTAGTCCTATCAATGGTCAGCTTTTCACTGAATCATCTTCATTAATACTTAATGTACTTTTAGGTATGGGTTGGGCTAAGACGAGTCATCAGTAATATTTACTGGGCCTGGGCCATGAAATTGAGAGTTTCACATGATGTTGTGGGAAACTTGTAATTATAAATCTGTCCTATTCCCATCATTAAATGTTCATTGGAAAGTCTTCTGCAATATTTCAAAAAAGTGGATGATAAGGTGAACAAAATTCTTAGGTGGAGAGCATAGTATTTGCTTCAGACCTGAACAACAAAGAGTAAAGAAATAAGCAGAATCTAAACAATCTTTACATTCATGTCTTTCTTTTAGTCATGTAGCCCCGTCCTAAGAACTTTGGTTATGATAATCACTATGTAATAATTAGCCCTAATAACCCTTTTTTACTGGTCTACCATAGAAAGTTTGCGGGTATGTAGTCTCTAAGTTTGGGCAAACTTCCTTCTTCAAAAAGATGAAAGATCTGAAGAAAAAAAAAGTGTAAAGATTAAAAGGCCTACATGAATCATGTCTCACCTGGATGCTTAAATCCAGCATACTGCAAACCAATTCTCTAGAATATGATTGTTCCAAGACATAGCGCAACAAATTTGTTTGAGGCTCCTGAAGTTCCTGTAACAAAGAAAAGTTTTGGTTGACAAATTTCACTAAAATTTCATTTAAAAACAGCTCTCCCCTACAAAATAGCACTTGAATTTACATTTCTTAACATTTAACATTTGAATAAAGAACACCCTACCCTGTTATAAGGAAGGGGTCCATTTAAAGCAAATCTCAAAGTAGATCTGTTTAGTCTCCAAACATTGCTTGCTGACATTGAGTGGCCGATGATGGGCAGGAGCTGGTGACGTCCTGGAATGCAGGCAAATTAAGGATTAACTCAAAAGTAACTAATTATATGGCAAGACACTTAACAGCAATTAAAAAAGAAACATGTCAGAGTATTTTATTATTAAAACAAGAAAACATGGATTCATAAAAGACTTACATGTGAACATAAGAAGAGGGGGTGGGGAGGGGGATCAGAATACTTCAATATGACTTATGATTGTATAAATATGTTGGTAAAATATATTTAGGTGAAAGTGATTACATACTTGATATAGAAACCATCTGTGCACAATGACGGAACCCATCTACAAAGTCAAAAAGGAGTCTTCCAAGAGGCTGTGAAAGTCAAAATATTAAAACTATGTATGTGTTAAATTTACAAGTTGTTATGTATTTCATCTCAATTTCTCAGTGCAAAAATGATAATATTCTACATTTCCCTCTGTTTGCAATAGACAGTTGTGTTTGCAATAAACAGTTAAGAAAAAAAAAGATTATGAATTTTGGGGGATTTTTTTGTATTGTAATCTATACAATGTAATGAAATCACACTTATGAAAGCCAAGTTTACAGTTTCTTTATCTTGTCTCATAATTACAAATAATGAACAGTTTGTAAACATATAGTAAAATCTAATGTCACAACCACATTCCATGTGACATAAGAGTTAATAAAGCTGAGACATAATATGACTCAAATGCTGTTAAAAAAAAAAAAAGCCTGTTAAAAATGCTGTACTGATTTCAACCATTAAATTTGGTTCAGAAAAAAAAAAAGGTAACCATACCCAGTGAGGCCATTGTTGATTTTTATCTAGCTCAAACTTAGAAATCTCATATATAGCCAGGTATGCAGGCATGAGACATGAAGTTCGGTTGATAATATATTCCACTAGCTGCAAAGAAACCATAGGAAAATTTCGTGAGAACAAAAAAGAGCAAAAGATACACAATATGACTATTTATTACAAAACAACTAAACGACCTGTCTTTCACAATATTTAGCGATCACAGAACTGAATCTTTGTTCTTAATATGACATTACAAAATATAACTGATAAAGAATTTGTTCTTAAATTAGTATGTATAAACAGATGAACAACTATGCAATTGCATGAAAGCTTGAATCTTCAACTAACAGACTACAATCAAACTATACAAAAACAAAACAAAAAACCAAAACAACAAAAACAAAAAACCAACCCTAACTTAACAACAGAACAACAATAACCAC
>JBBPCV010785591.1:0-10490 GCA_037974505.1 Plocamopherus tilesii
AAAGTTTTCCATCATTTGGATACACAGATGGAAGTAGATCTGGGATTGGATCAAGATGACCCTGCTTACAAGAGAGACTGGTCTAAAGATCTCACTGATTTTCCTCTTATACCACTTTTCCTTGGTAACTCAGGTTTACTGGCTGAAGTACCAGATAATCCATCTCCACTGGATTTTTATGAACTGATCGTAACAAATGATCTTATCAAGAAGATAAAGATGGAGACAAACAAATAAAGAAGGCGAACAATTGCTCAAAAGGACCGCGATCGTATTGAACTCTCGCCCAGGTCTATGTTTCGGCAGTGGACTACTGTGACGAAAAAAGAAATATACCAGTTTCTTGCCATTTGCATTAACACGAGTCTGGTGGACAAGCCATACTTGGACGATTATTTCTCCAAGAATCCTGCCGTTGTTAGAGGTAAACTCTTCATGAGCCTGTTTAAGTTTAAATAATTTCTCTACTTAATGTTTCATTATCAATCATTCAAATTATTACTGATACTATGAATGCGAATCTAGTCATGTGTATGAATGTTTACTTTGGTCTACTTGAACTTCAATAAAAGGAGAGTCCCTTCTCTTCCCACATGTTATCAAAGATGGAGTCAATGACTTAATTGTTTCCTCCATAACTTTACCTATTACCCTACTTCACACCATACAACATAATAATAACCTTGGTATTCATTAAATAAACTACATCTAGAGCCAGTTCACAATCATGGCCTCAACAGGTTATGGGCCCAGGCCAAACATGAATCCAAGACGACCAACAACTTTTGATGGTGATGAAAGAAACTTTGAAATCTGGATGCTCAAGTTCGTGAGCTACTTAAGAATTAGAGGTCTGGATTATAACAGTGAGGACAGTAGCATTAAAGCAGAAATTGTTGATGAGCTAATACAGGTTCTGGATGATAGGTCGATTAGTCTCATCATGAGAGAGATGCTGTGGACGATGGAAAAGCTTCCATCAAAATACTGAAAGAATATTATCAGCCTAAGAGTGATAACTTTATACGAGCTGACATCTCTTTCTAAAGGTCATCAAGAGTCAGTCACCGATTATATTATCAAAGCAGAAACCATTGCTTCAGCTCTTCGTGACACAGGTGAAACCATAAGCGATGGTCTCCTGGTAGTTAGCCATGGTCATGAAAGGACTCCCACCTGAATTTAAGCCCTTTGTTGTCGTCATTACACAACATGGAGAAATGAGCTCCAGCGACTTCAAAGTGGCCTTAAGAAACTTTGAGGACAACGATAAGATCAACAACTCATCCTCAAATGATACAGTGATGAACTTCAGTCATGATCACAACGGTGGACATCACAATAGATCTAACCCTAGATTTAAACCTACTACATGTAGTACACTGTCCAAACCAAAATCCCAGCAACCATCGTCAAGATCAAATAACAAGTGGTTTTCCAAGTGCAAAACAAATTCACATGATACTAATTACTGCAAAGGTTTTGTATGTAGATCTAGAAACAAAATTCCACACCATGCCAAAACTGCTAACGACCCCAAGCCACATAGCAGCCAAACAGATGATTCAATTCACAGCCATGAATTTGCATTCATGCTGGAGATAAATAAGCCTAAATCACATACGACAAAATGTGGACCTGCTATTGCGACTTCTGCAACAACCCCAAAATATGTTCCTATTGCAGAGCTTCTTGTCGACAGCGGGGCATCCTCGCATATCATCATCAACTCAGAAAACTTCAAAACATTCAACAACACCAAAACCCAAAACCACGTCGTTGAACTGGCGAACGGAGAAAAATCCCATGGTGTAGTTGAAGGTCAGGGAATTGCAACTGTCGCCATTTATGATGAGTATGGACAGCAACATCAAATCATCCTAAAAAAAACGCCCTCTACATACCAAGCTTTCGGCAAAATATTTTTTCTGTCCCAGCAGCCACTTCAGAAGGGGCAACAATAAAATTCAACGAAAACGATGCAAGCCTCATCATGAAAAGCAACGCTCAAACTTCCCACACAACATTCCCAATCGAAAAAAGGAAAAACCTTTATTTCATCAATTATGTCCAAACCGTGCCTACCGCTACACGACGAACCTTCAACGACTGGCATCAAATTTTAGGACACTGCAATTTCGAGGACATCATCAAACTGGAACAATGTGTCCAAGGCATGAACATTTCCAATAAAAGGAAGTCTGACTGCGAGACATACCTGACAGGAAAAATGGCACAAACCAGGAATCGACACCCTGATGCTCGTGCAACAAAACCACTTGAAAAGGTCCATCTCGACCTCGTCTGCCCGATTGATCCAGCAGACAGAGAAGGTTTTAAATACGCTTTAGTTTGTGTTGACGACTACAGTGGATTAACCTGTGTGTACTTGCTGAAGAACAAATCGGATACCACCCTAGGTTTCCAAAAATATCTCAGTGAAATTTCACCCTATGGCAAAGTGAAATCCATTGGAACGGATAACGGAGGTGAATTTCTTTCAAGGGAATTCGAAATGACATGCATCATGAACAAAATTAAGTATGAGTATGAGAAGAGTTCTCCACACAGCCCATATCAAAACGGGACTGCGGAAAGACAGTGGAGGACTTTTTTCGAGATGAGCCGGTGTTTACTCATTGATTCACGATTACCCAAGATTCTTTGGTCTTATGCACTCATGTACTCTGCTTATACATGTATAAGAAACAGATGCTATAACTATAATAACAGGCTAGCATTGACCCCATTCGAAGCTTTCACTGGTACAAAGCCAAACATCTCCAAAATGCAATCATTTGGTACAGAATGTTTTGCATCTGTACAAAATCCAAAGAAACTCGATGCTAGGAGTAAAAAGGGGATCTTCGTTAGGTTTGACAAGGGCAGTCTTGCACACCTTGTTTATTTTTCTGAAGAAGGGATTGTAAAGAAAATTCGAATTGTTAAATTTTTTACTCCCAACTCAAACCCAACGATTGAACCCATCACTTACACTGATGATAGTGACATTGATGATTTTGCACATCAAAAAACAAAACATGCACAAAAGCCTGCACACAGCAATGCAGATGATCCAACAAACAATAATGGATTTGAACCCATACCTGCCTCCATAAAGGCAGATGACCCACTCAATGGATTTAAACCAAAAAGCTCTCGAAAAATAACCACTCATGTGAGTGCAGATACGTCCCAAGGCGATGTTTTAGGTACAGAAGGTGACAAAAGAAAAAGCACGAGACAAAGATGTCGCCCTAAACATCTTGATGATTTTGTTGTTAATAATGTTAATGATGAAGTTGATGAATATGTGAATGTGAAGATTACTACCCATTATTGTTATTCTTTGTCAGAAGCACACAAATCCTATTCTGAGGCCATGTCAGGCCCACATGCTGATAAATGGCAGAAGGCCATGATCGATGAAATGAGAGCTTTCAAAGAGAACGAAACTTTCGACTCAGTGCCTCTACCTGAAGACAGGAGGGCAGTAGGTGGAAAGTGGGTATATGCCATCAAAACTGGATAATATGCCCCAACTCAAAATTTAACTGTGGATGAGCAATTAGTGCCATGGAGGGGAAGAGTCTGTTTTCTCCAATACTTGCCAAGCAAACCTGACAAGTATGGGATAAAGTGTTTTTTTTTATCTGTGACAGTCAAACATTTTATCCGTTACAAGCCATTCCATACCTTGGGAAACATGGGGAGAGAAAAGTCAATCTGGGAAGGGAAACTGTTAAGGATCTAGCCCAACATTACCATAAGTCTGGGAGAAATATAACATGTGACAACTTTTTCACAGACATGGAATTGGCAAGATGGTTGGAGAGAAATGGATTGTCAGTGGTTGTAACTGTGCGGAAAAACAAGAGATTCTTGCCAACACCTTTTCAGAAAGAGAAAGATATAAGGAAGTTTGAAAGTGAATTTGCATTTCAAGAGAGGACAGCCCTTGTGGCATACAAAAGCAATGAGAAAAAACATGTCGTCGCTCTCAGCACCATGCATAATGATACTCATGTCGGGGATGATCGCGAAAAGAAACCGGAAATAATTAGATTTTACAATAAAACAAAGGGAGGGGTAGACACATTCGATTACATGTGTCAGTAGTGTCACAGTTTTTCCTGCAAAAGAAAAACAAGGAGATGGCCAATGGTTGTCTTTTACAATATTTTGGACAGTTCGGCTATTGCTGCTTATGTCATGTACAAAGAAAAATATCCAGATGATGTCACAACACATGGTGATAGGGGATTTTTCAATGAAATGATTGGAAGAGAACTAATGCTTGACCAAATTCAACATAAAATGAAAACACTAAAAAATCCAAAAAAGATAACCCAACTTGCCTTCAAAATTGTATGCCAAGAGTGGAGGATAGAGAGTGAAGAAGAGCTTCAACAAGCAACTCAGAACGCTTCCAACTTTGACAACAACATAGACATAAGGAGTCGGAAAAGAAAATCAGACCAGGGTAGATGAGTGAAATGTCCAAGAAAAAAAGATAAGAAATCAAGAAAATCTTGCATGAAATGTGATGAATTTGTTTGCAAAGATCACTCTGTCACTGCTGTTGTTTGTACATCATATAACCTTTCTTCTAACTGATTACAATACCATTTTAATTATTATTACCATTAATAAAAAATATCATAAATTTTCTGAGTCAAATCTGTAATTCCTATAATTTGTTTTTTGTAACAATGTTGTGTTAGTAGGGTTATTTAATTATTTAAATTACACAATTGTTTAGAGGATGTTCAAATGTGATCCTACTCCTCGGGGGTAGGGGGGGGGGGATCTTTGACTCCTGTCCAAACAATGTATTGCAGATGGAAAAAATTGTGTTAGAAAAGGGGAGATGGATTCGACGTTACATGTATTTAGTTGGGTTCAAGATTATATTTGAACAGCCCCTTACAAAGGTGTATAGTATATATATAAAGGCCTACACTGTATTTCTTTAGCAAAAATGAGTTCAATTTTTTAACAGAACTTAAATTATAATAAGCCAACTGCAACTCTGAAATAAAAACTTACCAAACATTATACAATGTACATTGACAACAACAGGAAGGGGAGGCTTGGACGTCAAAATTTGCAGGGAAATCAGATTGTCATGAATATAAGGCTTTGATTACAGTTATTGACACCACTCTATAACAACTATGATACTTTATACTAATGAATTTGAGTCATTTTAAAGTTATTTGTGTGCTCAATTGCATTCCCACAATGGAAATCTCCATGGACAACACCAGAAATCTCAAAATTCAAAAACACATGTTTTCTGCGACAAAACTACTCATTTGAAAAAAATAAATATTTTGTAATATCATAGAACATACTAAAATATGAAAAGTCATAAAGTTTCAAAAAATTTCGTTAAAAATTAATGATTTTATAGCAAAAAAAAACACAGGCGTGGGGTGCAAATGTCCCAACAAGAGAAATAGGGTTAAGCCTTTTTACGAGTAGATCATCCATACTGTTGCACCCTCCTGAGTGTTAAATATTCTCTATTCTAAAGACTAGAAAAACTGATGCTGTGGAACACTGTTTTGCCATCGTCAATCGTCGATCTGGAGACACAGAGACCTCTCTTCTCCGGGATTCTGTGTCCAATGTGTCACACACCATCACTTGTATTTGTATTGGAAAGCAGTAGAAGAAGAAACAGTGGTCTGGCAATTTCTATCGTCGTCAAGTGTGAGACCTGTGATGAGGAGGTTTCGGCGACCATGACCTTAGCGAAACTTGGTGACTCCTATGAAGTCAACCGCAGAGCTGTTGCTGCTGCATCTGCCACGGGAATGAGGTATGCAGGCTTATGCAACTTTGCTGAAATGATGAACATTCCGTCCCTCCATCACAGGACTTTTTCGGAACACTTGAAAACAATAAGTGAGAGAACTTGTGTGTTTTCCTGAGACATACTGACCAAATCAGTGAACATTGTATGTAAAGCAAGCATATGCTGATCAACCTGGAGAAGTACAAGATATATTCCATGTTTCATTTGACGGCAGTTGGCACAAGTGGAGCCACACCTCCAAGTCAGGCATCGGCATGGTCATGGAGAGGAAAACCGGCCTAATAGTAGACTTTGAAGTCCTCACCAGCTACTGTCCTCTCTGCGCCACAACAGGAGAGGGAGAATATTCTTAAGTACGAAAGGTGGCTTTCAGCACATAAACCTGTTTGCAATTGCAATGCAAATTACGAGGGTCCAAGCGGAGGCATGGAGAAGGAGGCTGCTCTTACTCTCGGGATTTGAAGCAGATCTGTTTTGATACACAAGCCGCTGTGTGTGTCCATGATAAGTGATGGGGATGCTAAGAAGACAATCTCTGAGCTGCATGCCCTGGACCCTTACCCTGGAACTCAAGTAAAAAAAAAAAACATGGGTGTGTCAACCACGTTGGAAAAAGACTAGGCACAGCTCTGCGTAATCTGGTCACAGAGATAATATCCAAGGCAATACCGAAGGTCACACTTGGAGGGAGAGGGCATGGAAAACTTGTCTAGATGTCATTACTACACTCAAATGCTACTACACGAACACAATCCGTAGCCGCACAAGTGCTCCCAACATGAAGCGAGCGGTATTGGCCATTTTAGACCACTGCTCCTCCACGGACAATGACCCTCGTCACCAGAACTGCCCAACTGGGAAAGACTCCTGGTGTTTCTACCAGAGGGCAGAAGCAAGGGACCTGCCACCTGGAAGCCATGAGGGCAACTTAGGCACTCCACAAGCCCAAACTTCTGCAAAGTCTTGAATAGGAAAAGTAGAAGGAAGTGAACAGAAAGATGGCATTAGACCTGAATGGGAACAAACTGTAGACTAAAGTCCATGCAGATGTTATACTTGGAAGATATTGAGAAACAAGTATGCAAAACATTCTAGTTCTACCTCGAAACTCGCAATCTAAGACACGACAATGTGTACCCATCTTTCGACATTCAAACAGGGGTGGCTCGGCAAACAGTCCGAAAAAACAAAAACAAAACAAAACGAAAAAAACAACCCAAAAACAAACAAACAAAAAAAAGCCTCACAAAGCATCATCGACAGTGTGAAGGGGCACATTCAGAATTTCTCTTTCCACTTTAGTCGATTCACATTACCGGTACTGCAGAGAGGCAAAAGCAAGGAAATACCTGTGAGGAGCAGAAAGCCCAACGCCAGGCAGAAGCCACATCAAAGTGCGTACACCAAAAGATCTTTACGACTGAATTCAACCTTGGATTCTTTAGGCCCAAAAACAGCCAATGCAATGTGTGCGCCTCTTTCAGAAACTTGGAAAATCCAACAGAGGACAAAAGAAAACGACAGAGCATAAGTCTGGCAAACAAACAGCGGGCCCGGGACAAAAAAAACTACACCAAGCATCGAAGTGAGGGGGAGACCTTGCTTTTTGCCACTGCTTGCTTCAATATGCAGCAAATACTAAAGTATCGTCCCGGCCAAGTGTCCAATTTCTATTACAAAAGATAGCTGTGGGTATTTAAATTTAACCTCAGTCCTCACCGCCCATGACCTTAGCACCAGTGATACACACTGCTACATGTGGGGAGGGCATGGAGACCACAGAGGGCCCAACGAGGTCGTGACTTGTGTCTAGGATTTTCTTTACAAGAAATTTGACCAGGGATGTATGGATATAAAATAAAATTGTTTTCGGATAATTGTGGAAACCAGAATCGAAAAAGGTTTATGGCGTTTATGTCTTGGTTAGTTTGCCAAGATCTAAATTTCAACAGCATTGGCCACACATTTTGGGAGAAAGGGCACAGAGAGACAGTGGACAATTCTGTTCATTTCACCATTGAAAAAGCGATACACAAACATCTAGACGCAAGACAATGGTTTTCTGCTGTGAGAAATGTCAGAAAGTCCAAGTCACTTTACCAAGTCAACGAAATGCAAAATCAGGATTTTCTGGACTTCAAAGATATGGCAAGTTCAGTGAGAAATTTGGTGGTTGATGAATCCAGGCAGAGGATTCGATGGAGTCATGTCCGTGAGGTCATAAATAATAAAAGAGGACCCCAAGGCGGTCCTGGTGAAATACCATTTCAATGGACCATACGACAGAATCGATATATTTCGTAAAACTCGAAGATCGAGTGGGGATTGATGTGGGGAAATAGTTCTAGAATTCTTGCAAGAACCTTATGGGATAAAGGAGGACATGAAAAAAGACCTTATAAAACAACTTATATATAACTCATACAGTACTCCTAACCAAATCGACTATAATTTATAAGAGTATAATAACGACACCCTTGGATAACGACATAATTTTCGAGACCCGGGGATGTCATTATCCAGAAGTTGTCCTGTATAAGAAAGGAAAACCACTCACATCTGATTACGAACTCACAATCAGAGGGTGGGACAATACAACACCAGACCACAAGCTGCTGAAGATACAGCACATCAGAACTTACGGAAACCAGGTAGAAAATGCATCACAGTTAATGACGAAAGGAACAGATCATAATTGATATACGATGCAGCAGTCAAAACTAAATACATGAAAGATCAAGATTAGCTTAATGAGTGAAAAAGGAACCAAGATGATGAAATAGAGGCACACTGTCAGACTCAGAAAGAAAGCACTGTTAGTTTTCACTATCAGTATCAGCTTGCCCCCTTTCTGCGACATCCCAATGCACATTCAGTGGCGATGTGCAGATTGGATTACTGCAGCATAAAAAAGACCCAAAAGTCACCATCTATGGGTTTCCTAATGAAGAAAAGCGGAGGGAGTGGGTTTCTTGTTTACCAAACAGTGTTCTCTTCGCTGGCCAGATGACACACCCAAAAAACACTCCAAAAAAGGAAGGAAGTCGTCATCCCCGGCCAATATTCCCCCCATCGATATTCTCGAACGTGCCTAGTTCCTTTGTGCCATCACATACACCAAGCACCCTTCGGCCTACCAGTACCAGCAAGGCATTGAACAGTGCTTGTGACGTGCATATCATGATGAAATGACTGCATGTAGACAGCAGGATCACTTGAAACCTGCTAATTTTTTTCAAAAACACCAGTTTGTGTACCTGGCAGTGCAGAGATTGAATTGTGCTAAAAATTTGTATGTTTATTCCCTGGATGAGTAAGCTCAAGCATTCTCGTGGTATGCTCTGTCCCGAGGTCTTTACGAGGAAGTGCAAATACACATAGGCCTACAGATCCCATCAGTAAGCCCATTAAGGGGGCTCACACGAGTGACAAGGGCACAGACAATTTTGAGACAATATTAAACTGTTTTCGTTGGTTTTCAGTAAACTACCCGAAAGGTGCAGGGCATGTGTCTTGATTATTGACAAAGTCTATATAATTATAATAAAATGGCTTCCCTCGTGTACAGAGGTGGCACTGTACATGTATTTGGCTATGCAGAGGATCATCCTGGAAAGCCTGCCACTACATATTTATCCGTGTAAAGCTTTTACCATGCCAGGCATTAAAAGCTGAATTTCAGTTTTCTGTAATAAAAGATGTTCTTTCTAATTTGGAAAAATGTAGTGGAAATGTCGTAGCCCTTATACTTATATGCGATAATTGCATTAACCAACGTTTCTATGGCATGCTTTCTACACCAAAACCAAGCACACCAGGGGTGGCCACATTTCCAGGCTTTCCATACATGCCTTTGTTTCTTATAAATATGATTCTGTGCGTGCATATCATAAGAAACATCCAAAACAACTGATTTACAGAGAGAATGCAAAAGATTAATTATCAGTAAGGTGGCGTCACTAAGACTTCACAATGGGCGGACATACGTTTATTGTATGAAAACGAGACCCAATATCTTCCCAATATATCAACTCTTATGAAGTCAGCTGTTACTAGTTACATAAAACAACATAGAAAAATAGAAGGGGTCATTAGTGCTTCAAGTCTTCTCAGATAAAACTAGTGCGGCCCTCAGGACGTCCACCATCCGCAATGGGTCCTTCCGCCATCCGCAATGGGTCCTTCTGCTATATCGCTGTCTTCATCAACAAAGTTTTGCGACTTTGGAAAGAATTGAACTGCAACCACTGTTTTATTGGTTTTACCAAAGGGATCCTGATAGAGCAGCAGTCCATCGAACTGAGAGAGCATCTCAATAATCTCATCAGATCAACACCCTCATGCGTTGGGCGGAACTGGCAGCAGAAATGGAGCCAATTTCAACTTCATCTCTCCGAATGTGCAGTTTGACAAAGGATACTGGCACTGTTAAGAGTTAAGAGGCAATCTAGTGGACTTGTAGCTGTCTTGTGGAACTTAGCATTTCTATGCTGCAAACTGACGCTCTATATGGACATAAATATGTCAGCTTTGGCTTCTTCCAGCAAGATGACACAGAGAGGCATTTATCTCACATCCGGATGTCGGCTGGAAATAATTATTATATAACAGCAGAGGACATGATGAATACATAATGTGTTGAAAATTCCTTTTCTCTTTCTTTTTT